>BROG01000190.1:0-15000 GCA_030159075.1 Atrina japonica | reverse complement strand
GTACGTCACAGATCCGAGATCCCGAGTTTTGCCGATCGTTATCGAAGTGAGCTGATCGGATATTTGTAGATGGAGGTAAGTGACTCGATACCTGTGCGGTTTTCGACATCCGGGTTTATGAATTATTGATTCTATTGACTAAACCTAAATATATACAAAAATCGTGCTTGTTGACCTTTAACCTAAAAAATCAATTGCTGCTTACCTTTGTTTGAAATATAAAGTCATCGGTCAATAGAGATGACATTGTTTACTCTGTTATTATTGAAAAGATATTGAAAGCTGTCTGTCCGTTAAATGTATGACTTAAGTTTTTGCAACGCGTTTAAGATTATGTGTATAAAGGATGTCTGATAAGAGATAATCAAAACAAAACATAATCATTGATAATTGATCAATTCATATATTCAAAGCCAAACTCATACGAGTCACTACGATACTCATGAACTTTAAAAGATGGAGTAAAATTAAGGACAACAATTGATCACTTCTGCACCTCAGTTCCAACTTGAACTTGAACTACTTGAAAATAATCCTTACACACTGCCCATGCCCTAACATGATTGTATTCAACAATACATAAGTTGAACATGTTTTCTTAAATCGAAATAGTACCAAATACGTGGTGTATTGATCCTCTGTCAACCATCGCTCACTCCCGCTGTACGTCCATCGTCGAATGCAAATAAAATAAATGAAGCGCACACAATCTTTTGGTTGGGATTATTCAACTATTATTTTGAAATAGGTAAAGAAATATTTCACAAGCACTCTATTTGTAAAAAGGTCACTGTAATTAATTTAAAATTAGATAAGTAATGACATGGATAAAATAATGTATCATTGTGCATATGATCACTTAGTAGTTTGTTGCTGTTATAAGTTGGATAAGAACTGGCATGTCGGATTCCTTGGGAGACATGAACGTCATTCGCAAGAGTTAATCGGATATTATTGCTTAACGTTATTTAATTGCCCTCTTCACAAATATAGAAATATTTTTGTGAACAGATTTCATTAGTCCATGTTCCACCCTTGTTCCATTGTGTATCAAGAGAAACACAACGTTTATCTGTTGTTGTACGATTGGATTCTGGATCCCAGTTTGTAAAACCATTGTCAATAGATGCGGCATTTGCACTCGTTCCCCAAACGTAGTCATCAGTGTCGTTGGTTGGATTGAAGTTTCCAGACGTCCAGTAATGTCTACCGGCTGCAAGAGCCGAAAGGAAAGACGATAGCATTAAAAAAAGTATTTTTGAATTTACAAAGCATTCCCAAGCAACTGAACTTCTCCATACAACAACGTTTGAAAGTAAATATAATATCTATAATTATCAGTAAATGTGCAGCGTTTGATTCTTATAAAAACAGTAATAAAAAAAAATTTTTTTTTAGAATTATTATAGCATTTGAATAGTCCAACGAGTTTAAACCCTGGTTTGTTTTGCTAAACGTCATATGTAGTTATAATATAGTAATAATGATACTTACTACTGACTTTCCATTTTAATTCAGAAGTTGCCCAGCCCGTAACAGACACATATCTTATATCTAGAGGCGACGAACTAGTCCAGTGTAGAAGTTTGTCATATCCAAATTTCAATCCTTTCCCGACCTCAATATGACCATTCTCATAGCTAATCCAAAATGGCTTAAACGCTTCACATTCTAATAAATCGTATGTAGTGATTGAGGCTAATAAATTCCGATTACCATCAGGAAATACATCAGAAATGGTGATTTCACCATCGTAATTGCAACCAATACATAGAACGTAACGACGCCCATCTATGGTGTCATCAACGAGTAAATGTGCATATGCGTCATAACAGCCCCTAACGTAAAAACTGAACCATGTCCTGTCTACAAACGTTATTCCGTACGGTGCTAAATTTACTGGTTCTGTCCAGTTGTGGGGGAAGGTGGTTAGCTGCACTACATCACCACCTGAAGTAAAGAATATGTATCAATATTTTGGTCTTTCCCTCGTGGGACGAGAAAATATTTTGAATGGAGTGGTGGAACTGTATGGTGACAAGTACGAACGATTAGCCTCGATGGTGTAATGTCAATGTTATTACGCTTTATTACCTTCAATTTAAACTCATCCAGTTCAGTTCAAAAACGGGTTCATTGGACTCCAACCAGGCATCTGATATGGATTTCACTGTTGTTACTACATCCCTAAGGATGTCAAAATTTCTATTGATTTTGATATTGGAATCACATTAATGATAGAAAAAATGATTTTTAAATTACTTGAAACAGTATTTTGATTATGTCGAAAAAGACTTCCCTCAACAACAGATTAAAAATAAAATTAAAAAATTTGGAAAATAGATAAGATATCAGTGGCTAAAATAAATTGTTTAATGAATAAAATGTGAACTCTCATCATTATCTATACAAAGGATTGAGCGAAAATGATTCAAATAATGTAGGGGTGGTCATTCGCAACTGCACCAAAGTCACACAAATGCGTTAAACCTAGTTTTTCTCGAGATAAACCAAGTTTAAACGAGACAAGAGGCTCTCAAGAGCCTGTATCGCTCACCTGGTTATTTGCTTGAGAAGATCAGACGAACCGAGCAATTTTTGTAAAGGACCTTCCATACATAAATTCTGTAAAGTTTGGTTCAATTTGCTTCAGTGGTTTCAGAGGAGAAAATGAAAATGTGATTTCCCCATAGGGTCCAATGATAAACTAAGCCCAGCCCTGGCGGCCATGGTTTTGACAGATCGGAACGAAATGAGCAATCTTTGTAAAGGACCTTCAATACATCATTCTTCTAAAGTTTGGTTATATTTGCTTCAGCGTTTTCAGAGGAGAAGATGAAAATGTAATTTTCCCACAGGATCCAATGTTCTTCTTCCAAGTCAGAACCGGATTCATGAATGAATGAATAAGGTTCTGCGAAAACTTTGCAATGTGTACAGCACAGCAGTCTTCTTTTGGCTATATAATGTTAAACTAAGCCCCGTTCTAGTGGCCATGATGTTTGACGGATCAGAACAAAATGAGCAGTCTTTGTAAAGGACCTTGCATACATCATTCCTGTAAAGTTTGGTTAAATTTGTGTCAGTGGTTTCAGAGAAGAAGATGATTTTCCTATAGGATCCAATGTTAAACTAAGCCTCGCCATAGCGGCCATGTTTGTTGACGCAAAGTGATTCCAAAAGCCAGGTGAGCTAAAAATGGCGGTCAAGGAAACAATTTTCAACAACGGTTTTGAAGTCGCAACATCAATATCTATTTGGAAACCAAATTTCATTGAAATCAAACAATGTTGAATTTTCCCGCCTTTTTTTGTCTGCCATTTTGAAAATGGCGGTCAACAAAAAATTTTCAACACCGGTTTTGAAGTCGCCTCATCATGGCAAACATTTTATCAATTTACATTCGACCTCTATCTTTCATAGTTTTGGAGTTAGAAGACGAAAAACATAAAAATTGAAAAATTTCTGTGAAAAAAGGGCAATAACTCCTACACAGGTTTTTGGATTGTCTTCAAATTTTCAGGGTGGGTAGATCTTGATATGCTGAACATTTTTGCGATTTACACTTGACCTCTATCTGCTACATTTTTTGAAATAAAAAATTAAAAATGCCAAAATTTTGAAAATTTTACAAAAAAAGGGCTATAACTCCGAGATGAGTTTTCCGATTTTCTTCAAAATTGCATGGCAGGTAGATCTCATCAAGCTGATCACTTTTACCGTGTGTCAGATTTTTTATATCTGTAATGGTTTTGGAGTTATGGCCAAAAACTGCAATTTAACCCCCTATGTTCTATTTTTAGCAACAGCGGCCATGTTGTTTGACCTGCGACATAGAAAATAACAAATTTGAAACTAAATACCCTAGTGACGACTCAGTTTAAGTTTGGTTTAATTTGGCCCAGTGGTTTCAGAGGAGAAGATTTTTGAAAGTGAGTTAACGACGGACGGACGGACGACGGACGACGGACGCAAAGTGATTGCAAAAGCTCATCCTGGCATAGCCAGGTGAGCTGAAAAACTAGACCACAATCGCATTAATGAGTATTAATATGATTTTGGCGTAGTTAATCCTAGTTTTTTGTCAGTTAAAACAAATTGTTCTAAAGTTAAATTTGGTTAATGAGAAAAACTAGTTTAACTGAAAAAATGCGTTTAACTGAAACAAACTAGGTTTAACTGGAGAGAAAATGGGTTTAACTGAGAATATATATGTTTAAATGTGATTTTGGCATGTCATATAAGACTGGTATTGCAATCGACAGTACGTTACGTACCAGTTGAAGATTGGGATCGATGCAGGGATTGAATCGCGACATTATTTTTAAAAAATTGCGAATGGCCGCCCTACATCATTTGAATCATTTTCGCTCAATCATTTGTACAGATGATGATGAGAGATCACATTTTAACAGAAACAACGACAACAACAAAAACAACAACAACAACAACCAATGATGTTAAATAAGAATGATAACAGTAATAATGATGAAAACTACACAACAATAATAAAAGTGATGATGATGATGATGATGATGATGATTACCGTGCAGTATATTGATATTTTTTATAATCCACTTAAATTCCTCTTCCGTCTCAATAGACACTAAGTCTGCACTGTCATTACGACAATTCATCTGTCAAAATGTAATAAAATGATTCGTAATGTACCAAAATTATTGAACCTTTTTAAATTGATTTGTTCAATTTTATTAATACATGTTTTGATTTGAAACTGCATTAATTGGACAATGTGTGTAAATTGTTATTTTCTGGTGGAAGATTTTGTTACAGGAAAGTTAGAAACGTTTGATTAAAAATATGATTTTCTCACATGTGCTTCTTCCCAAGTTGTCAGTGTTGTCTTAAATGCGTAACAGCTTTCCTTATGTGGTGTGTACGAGGTGTTGCTGCATATTTCTGGAAAACGGAATAAGATCGGAATTAATGTTAAAAAAAGACAAATAAAATATGGATATGAATACAATTCTCAAGTATGTTGAATCAGCATTTGAAATGAACTAACTATATAACAGGGATACGTTGTTGGAAATTTAGAACTGTCACTAAGTAAATATTAGGACGATACGGAGATCTTGTTAAACAAAATGAAGTTTCCCTCTCAAGAATGTCAGAACATATTCTGTAGCACGACCTTATACAGTGCCTTCTTTCCACCAATTAGATCTAAAGCTAAATGATGATATTTATACATAGGTTGACTTTTTCTTCGTACTCGGAGGTTTCCATTTCAAATTTTCAACTGGTATGGCATACAAACAGGAGACGTTGACTCATTCATGTCACCTGACTCCATACCCTTTGGAATTTTTCATGTTGAGGTTATATATATATATATATATATATATATATATATATATATATATATATATATATATTATTTGTTGTATTCTAATGCTCTTGGAATTTCGATTGTCCATACATACAGACATACATTATGAATATCGAGTGCTGGTGGTCCCCGAGGGTATACATTAACCCGTTAACTGATAATTCCGTACCAGATAATTATTTCATACTTAAGTAATATTCCGAATGGAATTCCGCAAAAGCTAAGATAGTCATCTGACGGATCAAGGCAAACCATTAGGTAATTTTTTAGTCCTGTATGATACCACCTTTTGTTTCGGAACTTTAAATCTAAAACAGCTCAACTGATGAAGTGTTATTGACAGAAACGATTGTCTTGAGCATTTTTATTTCACAACACTAAAACCTTTGGATTTATGTTTATAATATCTATTACCCATTTGTTAAAACATTAGATGATTGTCACAAGTTTTCACAAACTAGAGTTTAAACGAATATCCACGAAGAAATAGTTACCAATACTGGGTATTGAGTATTCAAATACTGGGTCACAAGTCTAGTGCCAGCATATTACGTAGTGTTGTCTTCTGTTTTCGACCTGGACGAAAAAGCTGAGTATAGGAATGTCAGGTCAAAATATGACGTTTTATTATTCAAGCGTTGACTTTTCAGCGTTGACATGTCAACATTGTACCTGCGATCAACACGTATACACACAAGTTTACAGTTATATGGTAGTGGCAATTTTTTATTGGTTTATTAGAGAAACAGGTTATAATGTACCCGGGTGGATACATCCGGCCTTCCTCAAGCAAACTGGCAAACCTTCTAACAAGGATAAGCAGCTTTGGTTCCAGTGCGCAATGCTTTAACCTCTCGGCCATGGAGGCTTCCGTCTATACACAAGAAAGAGGCAAACATCGGTTAAAACGACGACGATGTTTTTGTCTACATATATTATGAATTCCAATATGTCAATTTTTTGAGGAGAAAACTTTAGTATGAAGAAGTTGCGGCGACTGGGTAAATTGTTGTTACAATGGAACGTAGAACTGACCATGTCAGGTCATTCAAACATACGATTTTGACCTCAATTAAATTGAAGATAAATTTACTTAAAAAAGTAAGGCATATTTTCTGAATTACAATAGGTCAGATTTATGTTGTAAGACTATAACGAATAGATAACTTACTGTTACATTGGAATGTAGAAAAAGACCACGCCATACCCTCCATACACGTTATCATGTTGTCACCAGAACCATTGTATCCTTTGTCACAAAAGTAATGTACAGTTGACCCAACGGTCAACGGATGTTCCAGCTGCATCCTTGCATTGTCTATAACAGGAGGGGGTTTGCAGCGCATCCCTTTATACATAAAAATAGATATGATTTTACACACGTGGCATGGATACTAACTTGCATATTTTCAATATCTAAACCTGATAATTTTCTGTAATTTTCTTAACCAAAAATGAGTTGAAATTTATTTGTATATAGTGGTTATTTACTTACTGATA
Source organism: Atrina japonica (assembly GCA_030159075.1). Classification (NCBI taxonomy): domain Eukaryota; kingdom Metazoa; phylum Mollusca; class Bivalvia; order Pterioida; family Pinnidae; genus Atrina; species Atrina japonica. The sequence goes on along the minus strand of BROG01000190.1, from coordinate 8,147 downwards.
TTCCTGGTCAGATAAATGACCACTGCATTGCAAATTAGGATGTACAACACTCGAAAATCCCAAAAGCACCTGTTTCCCATGTAATTTAAAATAGGACATATGTTTACCAATATTCAAACATTGTCCAGCACTTAAAATTGTATCGTAACGCATCAAAAGGGCACTGGTTGTGTTTACCAAACATATTTCGATTTTTTACTACTTGTACTTGACGTACGATGGAAAACAATAGTTATACACAGGCATAAACATCTTATATTCCTATATATTTTGTGAAAATACATGTATTGTCTAATTTAGTTTGGTATGCATACACACATAGTAAAGTTGATTTTATCAATTGCAAGTGAATGACTGCCAAACTAGGTTTATCAGGTTATTTTCACAACTATCTCGTTTTGGGATTCACAATTGTTCTTCATGTTGAGACCATTTGCACATCTAATTAGTCCTGTTCTAATGGACTTGAGTTTCGATTATTAATTGGTACTTCTTCATTTTTACTTATACTTATTTGATAATTTTTATGCCTGTGTATATCTCTTTTGTGTTATTGTATATAAATCTAAGTAGTAAAACAAGAAAGAAAATGTTTTGAAAAAAAAACCCATACACAGAGCTTATGTCCCTTTAGCTACTAGTGTAACAAATGATCATATTTTTGGGTGTATTATAAGTAATGTCACGCTGACCCCCAAGGAATTACACGCATTTTTAGTAAACAACTTTGAAATTCCATGACTATGAAGATATATTAAGTTTTAAGTGGCGCATATAAAAAATATTTATATATACACGTTCGCCGGTGACATTTAATACTGAAAACAAGGAATCTTGACATCTGATTCAATGTTCATTGCAGAATCAATTACATCCAATCCATACATAAAACAAGGGCATGCGTCTAGGCTACTGAAATTAGCATGATTCTAAACACAGTTGTTCGAAGAAAAATAACATTTGATTACCATCAAAAAGAGGTACAGAAACCACATCACCCTTTCTGTTGACGAAACAAGCTGACTCATTTCCGCATGGATAGTTTACACATCCACTGGCCAATATCTGCATAGATTGAAGAAATAAAAAAACTGAAGAGCAATACGAATAAAATAATATCTACACTGTAATCACATCGACGATATGTTGTATATTTAAAGACATATTACACATTGAACCCATCTGTAGAGAATGCCGCTGAAACTGCAAGAGGACCCTCCCATCCGAGAGCCGAGGGCTGACCAACCCAGGGAGAAGAGGATCGCAAACCGACCAATGCCACTCATATCCACCGCCAAAGCCTTCTCCGTAGGGGCGAGCGTGTGTAACAAATTTCATCAGGGTTGCACGATAAACACAAGGAGCCACTCCGGAGCTACAAGGGCATATCCTGTATGTGGCTAGGGCTTTGAGTAGTCATGCCGCACGTTAAATCACCTCTGACTAACTTAACGTGCAATGGTTGATCAGTTATGCTTCAGTTATGAGAAATTAAGAATAAAGTATCTTATATTTTACAAGAGTCACTTTCTCGAAATAGAATATGATTAGACACAGTCGACAAAGCAGTCCATGTAGCAAACACCCCTTTGGGCGGCAAAGAAATTCAACATTTAATATTCATACTCACATTGATTTAAAAACAAGATTGCTTAAACATCACCTACAAAATACCTGTTAGTATTAAATTATTCATATCAACATCACTATTTCTTGTCAAAGCTAAAATCGTTTTTTTACCTTTTTCATAATAACAATATGCTAAGTGTTCCATATGTATTCAGTAATAAATGGTAATTCTACCATATTTCTGATTTTTTGACTAGTATTTACCGATTTTAAAATCTTGAATTTCTATTTCATATCGACATCAATATTTGTTGTCAACACACACTGAAATCAGTTTGTTTAGCTTTTTCGTAATGGCAATATGCTAAGCGTTCGAAATACATGCAATAAGAAATGTTAATTCTACTATCTACCATATTTCTGATTTTTGGACTAGTATTTACTGATTTTGAAATCTTGAATTTCTATTTCAGCATGTATATACATACACGATTTGTTGTCGCCTATTGCCAAAACATTGACGGTATATCTGACACAGCTAATGTTTCCTCTCTCTTGCCAGCAAGCGGACATTTTGTAAAAGGATAGGAAACAAAATAATTCATGATTCATGAAATGCAAGAAAATAAACGCACTTCCTTTATTCATTCTCCTTGTATATATTGAAACTTCTGATTAAAATGTATATCAAGAAATTCAACATGTAAATCATTAATCTAATGAAATGATACTCTGATTTGCGAAACAAAAGTTCATTTGATTCGAGAAATGGAATTTGATTTCATTTTGAGAAATTATATGTGAATTATAATAAGCAAATAATTAAATCTTAAGGTAATCATGCTTACCGAGGGTATACCCACTCTGTTGATAAAAGTTGTTCCAATTCTTTTCTTCACTGCATTTGATGCTTCGCTGTCTGTCCTGACGTTGAGGTTACAAAATTCACCCTTCTCACTGCTACTGATCGACTTACAGAGTTTAAACTTCAAACATAATTTCATACATTCCATCAAACTGGACATTTTCATGGACTTAAACGCATATCCAGTCGCCATTTTTTTGTTTCTTGATAAATTGTTATCATTCAACAATTCTTGTTCACAAAGTTTCGATCCATCAGTGATGAATATATGGCAAGATATTATGACAATTATGACAAGGAATAGGTAAGATTTTGAATGTCTCGAGGAAATATTTGTCAGTCTTCCCATCATCTTGTAAGTGAATGCAGTTGATATGCTCCTCTGTCTCGAAGTATAACTATCAATTTCAGAATGCTTGTTAATTATTCATCAACTGTAGATAAAATATTATAAGTTAAAGTCGAATTATGAAGACAAAAATCTTTTGAACTTTGAATAAAAAATGTGTGTATAAAAATGTTTTGAAACATTCCCACTTTATCTCTCCATACAACAGACATATTTGTAATTGTTTCACTGAAAAACAAGTCCCACTACCGGTATAAAAGGCGAATTAGTTATATTGGTCGTCATATTATATCTATACTCTGAACGCGAAACGTGCGAAGTCCTAGAGGCTGAAAAAAACTCACGGACACTTAGTCTTACTTGTACGACTAAAAATAAACACCTGTGCCTTGATTGATGTTTTCTGCAACGTACAAACAGTAAAGAACAGTGAATGATTAGTTCATTCATAATAAATACTAAATTTATTCCATTACACAAAATATCAAGCACCTTCCAGAACAAAATCAAAATGATCTACATCCTACTGCCATTCGACCACTGAGACATGTTTCGTCTTCCGGTTTCTCGGAACACCTCGCTGTTCACCGAAGGAAGAAACTTGCATGATTCAATGGCTGAATTCTTCTTATTCAAAGTTCAGAACATTTTTATCTTCCTGGTTCAGCTTTAAGATATATTGATTTGTATAGGATTGTGTTATGTATCAAAGGAAATCGATGTATGTTAAAGATAAATGTAAAGAAGCAAATATTATATAAGTTAGGAGTCCATTTTAACACCTTTCTAATTCAACACATATACAACAAAGTTAACATAAAACGTCGTTGGAATTCCTAATAGACAATATATCTGTAATATTTGGAGACAAGATTTTTCAGCAAAATATTATCAACATTACCAAAGTTATAGTTTTAGTTTAAACATATTTTATTTCTGTCAATAGTTGTACAATAATAATAATACAGCAGCAGAACAATATATTTGACAAAATAGAGGATTGGAAAAAAAGCTTAAAGCTTATATAAATTCCTCTCCCAAGTGTTTAGTGAGCAGAAATTTGAGGCTAAGTCAGCACAACATAACAGAAATATAAATAGGAAGAGGAAAGGTTGAAAAAAGTAAAAGAAGTAAAATGCTGAACATGATAGTAGTATGAGAGAGAGAGAGAGAGAGAGAGAGAGAGAGAGAGAGAGAGAGAGAGAGAGAGAGAGAGAGAGAGAGAGAGAGAGAGAGAGAGAGAGAGAGAGAGAGAGAGAGAGAGAGAGAGAGAGAGGTAAATTAATAAGGGAAAATATGAGTTATAGTTTTACAAAATAGGGGCAACACATATGCTCAAGACGATCTTTTCTGTCAATGACTTCATCAGGTGAGCTCGAATTTAGTATAAATGTGTATTGGTATCATACAAGGCCAAATCATTAACCTAAATATATTGTCAATTCCGTATTTGAGTACCCACTGCCAACAGATAACGTTTCTAGCTTTTTAATGTTAGACTTTAAATGGTCCAATCATGTCTGCAAACTCCCTGTATTCCCATGGCAACCAATCGTGCCCCTTTATTGGCAGATCATTCATATGGGCAGACGTCATTCAGAAAAAACAGTTGTTGTTAATTTGAAATTTAGATATATTAATCATGTTTTGTCAATTAATAATGACAATTTTCATAAATATGTCCATGTAATATATCCCGAAGTACGAAGAAATTCAAGACAAACAGAGAAAAGTATCTTAACCAACGCACCATTTTACAGGGAAAAAAGTTATTTGTAACGAATTGTAGAACATAAGCTAGTTTTATGATTAACGTTTATATATAAGTAAATAAAAGCAATATAGATATAATAATATTATGTATCAAATAAAATCTCATTTAATTCTGCTTGTTGTTGTAAACATAATAGGTTCTGAGTGTTTATTTCAATGGTTTTTATTACCTGTCAAAAGTGAAACATTAATTGTTTTGCAAAAGTACCCCGAACACAAATGCTTATCACTTCTGTTATTAACTTCATCAGCTGAGCTCTAGTTTAAATCGATATAGAGTGCCAACAAAGAATGTTTTATCATACAAGACCAAAAATATCATAAATGCATCTAAAATCTGTCTTGAAAAAACACTGTACTACGATGACTATCTCAGCTTTTATTAAAACAAAGTGCATGTATATGGAAATTGTGTTATTTCTTTTTCATTTTTTTCAAATTGATGTCAAGTACCATACTGTGTAAACACATCTCAAATATGGTCTGTGTAAGTCATTTACAGTTTGATAATTATTTTTAGAAATTTGGCAACCAGAAGAAAGCTTAACTATGGATCATTCTCCCACAAGTAAAACAATGATTCTGGATTCGTTTCGTCCTTGACGATATACAGTTCACTCTTGATATAGCGCCTTCCGTTATAACGCCAAACCAGCGTCACGCCGAAGTAGTGGCGTGACTCTGGTTTGGCGTTATAACGGAAGGCGCTATATCAAGAGTGAACTGTATATCGTCAAGGACGAATAAACGGGATATATAAACCTAAAGCTGTTGTATTAACCTACCGCTCTGTGAAAGAGTAATTTTTAAAAAAAGATGAATGTTGACATTAGAAATGCTTTCAGGTTAATGTTAAAAACATATCTAGATTTTCGCAGAACATATACATATTTTGGGCAAATTAATGTCGGCTATTTTAAAAAGGTGGCAAAATTGTCAAAACTTAAACAGTAGACAAAATATCTGAATTTACGGTAGTGAGCTGTAAGCAGCATATGGTATACAGCAGGGATTTAAGACATTCGACCACACACTTCGAAAAAAAGTAATGTTCTGTATATTGTCAAACCAGTTATACCGCCAAAATTCAGGAAAACAAAAGGTACTGATATATCGAGGGTCAACTGTATAAACAATGTGTAATATAACAAGTCTCAGTTACCAAGGTATAAATCACTAGGATGTCCAGGATATTTGTACAATCTGGTAAAAAATGGACAAACACAGACCTCTGGAAATCAAGAGGTGGGATCAGGTGCGATAGAGGAGCAAGCATCCCCTGTCGACCGGTCACACCCGCCGTAAGTCCACAATCAAATGGAAATGAAATACGTGAGGAACGAATTCTTGTCATAATTGGTACAGGCGTCTCAACAACCGCCATCGAACAGGCAACTCAACATTCCACTTAGTGACACAGAGTTGTCGCAAACAAGACTATAATACCGACCGTAAAATTTGCGTAACGTTGGCATCAAACGCGGTTTTCGATATCCCTGTGTCAATAATTTGTCAGTGAGCAGTTTTCCTCTGCTTATGAAATGTTCATAGGTTGAACACGCCCTGGCATATCTGATCATTTGTGAAATATGAACTCCACATGCGGGTAATTGTGGGAGATGAATACTTAAATATGGAACATTAACGATGGGAAAGACGAAATCGTAGTGTTTGTCGTATAGCTTAGTTGTTTATTTACCGTCTGTGTCTATAGTTAGTAAAATGTCTAAAAATGAAACAGGTGTGCTTGATTCTGTTGTATCTTTAATTTCTAGATTGCTGGGATATATTAAATTGATATGTGTATGAAAAATGTCATTATTAATTGACAAAATGTCGTCGATATATCTAAATGTCAAATTAAAAGAAACCGCTAACTTTTCTTCTTTTGATTCAGCAGTTTCTGAATGAAGTCTGCTTCGTATGAATAAAGGAACAGGTCGGCCAATAAAGGAGCACAATTGGTTCCCATAGGAATGCCGACAGTTTGTTGAAAGACCACGTCTCCGAACATTACAAATATATTGTCTATTAAATATTCCATCGTGTTTTTTATATCAACTTCAGTATATTTATGTGTAGAATCAGAGTGGTGTTTGACGAAATAAGTATCCTGATAGCAAATCACTAGATATTTAAATTTTCGGGTACCACCTTTAGTGAAAAAGCATTTGTCTATGATGCTGAAAAGTCTTTCTTTTAATTTTTTATGTGGAATAGTAGTGTAAAGAGTAGAGAAGTCATAAGTTTTGATACTGTGAATTCGAGAAAAATTGTGTGCACAATTGATTCCCATAGGAATGCTGAGAGTTTGTTGAAATACAACGTCTCAGAACATTATAAATATATTGTCTATTATATATTCCAGCATCTGTTTATATCAACTTCAGTGTATTTACGTGTAGAATCAAAGTGGTGTTTGACAAAATAAGTATCATGATAACCAATCACTAGGTAATTAAATTTCCGGGTACCACTATTTGTAAAAAAAAAAATGTTGTGTATGATGCTAAAATGTCTCTCTTTTACGATTTTATGTGCAATTGTTGTACAAAGAATAGGGAAGTCGTATAAATGAAAATGGAAATCAAACAAAACGATAACTAAAAAACTAAGTTTTGATTTTGTAGATCAAATTTATTTTGCAGTTTCTTGTTATTTTCTTTTAGATTTAGTTCGATTCACATTTCGTTGGTAGTTTGGGCTTAGTTTTCAATTATCCTTTTGTTTGATTTTTGTTTCCATTTCCATTTCCATTAATTAATTGCATTGTCATGCTGTACTTGCAAAATATCGCATTTCTTTCACATTCCGGTTGTGTGTGTGAGTAGATATTTGCGTGAGAGTGTGTATGTGTGCGTTTTGTCATGTTATTTTTATCATTTTGTAATGAAGAAGGGACAGGTCGTCCTGAAAATTTGACATCCAATTTGCCCGTGTAGTTCGTCCTTTTAGTGCTTTATATATATATATATATATATATATATATATATATATATATATATATATATATATATATATATATATATATATATATATATATTATATATATATATATATATATATATATATATATATATATATATATTAAAAATAAAAAAGACAGTGCACTGCAAAACCTTAGCGCTAACATTCAAACGAATCATCCGATGTTTTGTAACATAATATAACAATAACGTTGTTAAATGAAGTAAAATGAAGTAAATCAAATGTTATCAGATTAACTGTGGCCAAGCATGTAGCAAATGCCACATATGATTAGCTTAAACATCTTCAGCAGAACTTTTCGGACTTAAATTAAGATTTAGTACAGTGAAGAAAAAATGAAAAGGTGCCAATAGATAAACAAAACGCCAAGTATTTTAGAATACGACAATTTATATATATATATATATATATATATATATATATATATTGTGAGTATGACAAAATAAACTGCAAAAGTGTCCCCTTTAATACAAAAGGAAACACTGATGTTGATTAGCATGCTAGATAAACCATGACCTTTGACAGTTCCGTCTGCCGTGGCAGACAAGAAAAAGAAAACCAATTTCATAACACTTTTACACAAACATATCTCCCAGCAGATCC
>BROG01000189.1:860000-1131577 GCA_030159075.1 Atrina japonica | reverse complement strand
ACACCATCGTGAGGTATTTAGTTGGGAGCCAAATGTAACAGGTGAGGAAAAATGTGCGGCCAATATCTGTCTCCGACTTAGAGAATCTTCAATAATTTCTCTCCTGACTGTAACTGTTCTGGAGTTAAAAAGTCTTTCTCTATGTTCACTAAATCTAACAAATTATCTGTAACTTGTGCTCCTTTACATATGTTGTGATCTTCTATTATAACTGGTTGTATTTCATAGAGAACTGATCGTGGTTGCATCTGTACTGTTCGAGTGATTACATTATCAATGTGAACTTAAACTGAACTGTGTACGAGATATCTGTAGTCTATGGTGGTTGGTTCAATATCAAGATCAAATGGAATAACTGACTCAGAAGTTGCCTTAATAAAGCTGTTGTATCTTGGTATGGGAAAGCTTTGTCTATATAACCTGACACTGTAACACTTGTGTTTGGTGGTATAGTGACTGGAGATGTTTCTGCAGATTTCACTAGTCCTAGTCTGTTTCCCGATTTCCTTCTCTTGTAGTGTAATACTGCGGAATGCTATATACCATGGAGTATGTAAATTAGCAGTCTGTAAGTATTTATCTCCATACTCTGTATGTACATCAATTATTAAATGACGTAAACTGTTTGTTCCTATCAACACTGGTACACTTTGATTATAATTACTATCAGGTACAAGTAAGGGATATTTCACTGTGTTACCGTGAGTCTGTGGAAGTCCTACTGATGTAACTGATGCTTCTATGTATCCGGAGTATGGTAAAGTACCACCGTCAGCGCATTAAATATGTTAAAATGTCAGTAATTGGGTGGATTTCCAAGTGATGGGGGTATTGTTGGTGAAATTACTTGCTAACCGTTGATCCAGTGTCTAAACGTGCAATGACTGTTCTATCATCAATCAACACTTTCACTTCTGATGAACTCCCAATTAACGTATTCTCTCTGTTCTGTGAAATAGGGCGTCTTCTTCTAGAATGACCTAACGTTTGCCCCGTGACGCAGGTCTGTTGTAGTTTACCGGTCTACGTTGGTGGTCTAAAATGACATGACAATTTGACTGTATGTGACCTATCTGTCCACATCTATAAAACACTGGTCCGACTTCTGTGTAATAGGGATTATCATATCTCCTTCTGTAATAATCGTGGTAGTCCCTTTGTTCCTGATTTTCATAATATCTCTCTCTACCATTTACTCCTCTGGATTTTGATCACTGATTATGAATCCTACTATTATCAGGCTGATCATATTGTCTACTTGCTGCTCTGTAGTTCTCACTATTCTCATTCTGTTTCCGTAACTTATTTACTTTAGCTGTCGGCTGTTGAATCATTCCTTTCAGTACTCTTATCACTTGGATTACCTGCTGAAACTGCCATGTTTCTATGAGTCTTCTTACTACTGTGCTCCTTTTTCGGTCAGTCTCACTTTCTTTCGAAGTTCATCAAAATCGTCAATGCGCTCAAACCAGTGATATCCTTCAGCCACTGTTTTGAAGTCCATTCCAATACCTCGACTCCAGTTTACCTGTCCATCACTCCTTTCTGTACAGCTTTTCGGAATATCTCTTCTATCGACAGCCCCATGCCATACTGTCTTTTCCTTTCTTCTAGCTAGCATTGTAAAACTCTTCTAAGATAGCTTCCACTGTTCCAAACACACTCTCCATTTTATCTATGATCCCCTGAACATCTGCCTCAGGACCCAGTCGCATCGCCACTTTACCTGCATCACCTGTAAGAACCGTCGTATGGACTGCGCCATTATTTCTTTCCCGTATTTCTCCTTGATCAAACAATCTACTTCATACCTCCATAGATCATATGAAGTATCAGACATACTACCATTTCCTGAGAAACATGGAATCTTGAGAATGTGATGAGTCACTATCTTGGATGCAGTTGTTGACATATCTGTTTCTTGTTTCACTGTTTCTGGTTTTGTTGCTTCTGGTTTCACTTACACCATTCCAGATTCAGCTTTCACGTTGATATATCCTTCATCCTTCAAGTGAGCAACATAATCTGTCATCCATTTTGTCAGGTCAGTTGCAGAGTCTGCTTTAGGCTTAACATTTAACTCCTGGCAAACTGTAGCAATGGCCTGCAATTCCTCGGGTGTTAACTCTGCCATTTTGTTATTTTCTGTTTTATCAAAAATTTGTGTGAAAATATTTCTCATTCACTTTCACATATTAAACTTCATATACGGTACATGTACCAGTATATTTAAAATTGGTAGTAATTATCAATATGGTTAAGTAAAAGTATCAACACAATATAAAAAATAGCACATTCAAGGTAGATAACTCTTAGTGTACTGGTCACTGTAAACTGTAAAACCTTTCATTTTTTCTACAAAAGTTTAAAAACTAATAACAAATTACCAAAATTTCTCGCATCTCCCCGCTCGTTGCAATGTTCAGCTCTTATGGCCCGTTTAAGTCTCCCGTCAGCCTCTTGCGAGATACACATTTACAAAAGAGAAATAAAAAATGATCAGATTTGTTATTTAGTTGTTGATTAATTCACCAGATCAAGTGAAAACACTTATACTCTGTCCCATAGTAGGTCATAACTTTCAAAATGAATTTGTAAAGCAACCAATCGTCAAAATAAAAATATTTAACTGATATACTTAAAAAAGAAAAAATGTTTATCTTATATCACTTCTACATACTTTTTCCATTTTTTTGGTCGCTTGAATTTTTAGAAATACTCTTCCTACAAGAATCTGGGTTGGGTCATGTCAGTAATCATTAATATTCTCGCGCCTCTCTTGATAAGAGTAATATGAAGGGGAATAACTCCCAATATATATATTACTGTCGTAAGGAATCGGTGATTGTTTCTTAACAGATCAGTGAGCCAGGCTAAATCAGTATGACCAATACACGTTCCCTTTCTTTTACTTCCGCTCTCAAACTTCGAAAGATAGCCGCCATTACATTATGTAAAAATAATTTGAGTGCAAATATCAAGTACAAAACGGATTAATTTTTATTTGTCATGGACATGGATAATTAATGGAGTATGTATAGGATATCGCTGTCTTAAATTTAATTGTTATGTATCAACCATTTCACTTTAATCAGCCAAAACCAACGGACAAAAAAGACTTGGAACAGACAATAAACATATTTGGGAATCTTAAATGCATACCTACAATAAGTTATGGGCCACTACTCCTGTACTGATGGGGGATAAATACGATGGACTGTTCAAATTAAAATGAAATACGCGATGAACTAATCCAAGTTAAATAACGAATAAAATTTGCGTAACGTTGACATCAAACGCGGTTTTCGATATCCCTGTGTCAATAATTTGTCAGCGAGTAGTTAACCTGTATATATGAAACGTTCATATGTTGAGCATACCTGGCATATCCGATCAACTCCATATGGTGGGTGATAGTGGGATATTATTATTTAAATGTAGAAAACTTACGATGGGAAAGGTGAAATCGTCGCGTTTGTCGTATAGCTTAATTGTTAATTTCCCGTCTATGTCTATAGGAAGTAAAATGTCTAACTATAAAGTTGCACATTAGCCATTGAATACACGTGAGATTCGATGGCGAGCTGAACTGAAAGTCATCAAGAACAGTCAAAACTCGTTATGTGGAGATCGGTAATATCGATTTGCCCGGTTATCTCGAGATCAAGAACCGGTCCCGGCAATTTTCCTTCTATATCTTACTAAACAAAAACCCGATAACCCGAGATCGGAAAAGTCGAAAAACCGTTATCCAATGTTCTGGCAGTTATTTTTTGTACATCGTCATTAATCCTTGTGATTGTATGACTAGTGACCAGTTAACTTTAAATGACATTAATTTTTTGTACATCGTCATTAAATCCTTGTGACTAAATTCCGATATTTTTGCTCTCCAATTAAATTTATATGGCTGATATTTCTTTCTATAATTCGTTTTTAGAGAGGTAAAAGAGATGAAAATGTTTACTCTTTAGAAAAACTATTTAAAATTGTAGCTCAAGATGAAGTCTAATTGACAGAAACGATCGCGTTGAGCATTATAACTTTGGTATTATGATTTTAATATGTATAACCGCTAGGTCGTTGCCACTACGGCTGGACCGTTTGAGTCCCCGAGGGTATACATAAACCTTGTACCTGGTATTTCGGTATCAGCTGATGATCTTAAACTTGAGTAATATTTGACACTGATAACACCATTTAAAATCCTAGATTCCACTAAAGCTAAAATAGCCTTCTTTTTACAGTGGTTATTTTTAAACGGATTTAGGCTATACGTTTGGATTTATTATTTGGCCTTGTCTGATACCACTTTCTCTTTAGAAAAACTATATAAAATTGTAGCTCATCTGATGAAGTCTAATTGACACAAACGATCGTCTGGAGCATTATGTTTATAATATCATGTATGTTGGGTCTGTTGTATAAACGATGTCCGTGACTTCGCTTACGTCTTACATTAGAAGCAACATCACTTTTATTTGTAAGGCCATTGCAATTTTTTTCTCATGTTACTTAAGCTCCCCTAATGGCTTTATAAATTGATTTCGTTTTCATTTGTAAACTTTGTAAACATTGACTTAAAAATCAATCATATAATTTAATCTGATTATTGATCGTTAGAAGAAGAGTTTTAAAAATGTAACCCAAGTTTTAGCCCATTCTGGTGGCCCTATAGGAGACACTTCAATAATATTTAGTAAGTTTATTCTAGTCATACAAGATGATGGGTAATGGTATAAGTTCATACCGGTATGCCATAGGTCTGTTTGATAAAAAAATGTCAACTAGTATCGTGTAAATTTGTATACCATCATCACTTTTACCTCTGAAAATTCTTGTTTGTAAATATCTCGTCATTAATGTATATGCTGATAGTCATAATTCGACAGAATCTATTGTATGTACAATATTTTCTAATTTTGGTAGTATTGATTTTACAATGTAACGATATTTCAGAAAACCCTGGACCCGTGAAACTCCACTCTACACACAGTAGTATGTATATTCTCCACTTAAATGTACGAAGTATTCGTAATAAATTAGGTGACATATATTATACCTTCTGTTCAAAACTCGAAAGCTTCAGTTAGGCCTCTGAGAGCACATCTGAGATCCAAAGCTCGAGGTGTCAACATCATTAGAAAACCGCTACCAGCATGGATGAGTGTTTTATTTTTTATTAGAGAGGCATAGATAATTGTCCTTGCATAAAAATACAAAATATCTAAGAAGAAAAAAAAGAAAGTCATATGACTTTAAAAACTAGAGAATAGGTTCAGTTAGGCCTCCAAGAGCTTATTTGAGATCCGAAGCTCGAGGTGTCAACATCATTAGAAAACCACTACCAGCATGGGTGAGTGTTTACATTCTTATTACATAGGTCTACCTTATGAAACATGTACAATTTCAATATCTTAGTAAAAACTTAAGAGTTTAAACAACGTTTATTTAGCTAAATCTAAATCATGCCATCAGGGAAATACCGTAACCGATCAACGTTGATATAGATTCACTGTAGACCTCAAAACAGTAAAGCTTAAACGTTCTGTTCTAAAAATAGATTCACCCAGCTCTGTATAGACAAATCATCAAAGAGGTCAAAGTTGATGAGACGGAGTACGTTGCGTGCGCTACACTGGTCATATAAAAAGCTATTTTCACCGCAATTCGTTTCAGAAGACACAAAATTTAACAAATATGATGAATTTAGTACTTTCCTGGAGGCTAAAACCCTAGTACATCCTGAAGAAATTGAAGATGGCGTCCCAGGAGTGGGGGTTCTATGATCGACAGAAGGTCGGATTATTAAGATGGTACGTGTAGCTGAGCAAAAGAGCCGAGGACAGAAGGCCGAAGATGGTCTAATGCCGCTGTCTGTAAATCGCAGGGTTTTTAACCCGAAAACAAACGGACCTTTTCAGGGCCATCTATCTTATTAGAAAAGCAACCTTAAATGAAAGTATGCAGTTTTTGTGTGTGTCTGTTTGTGTTACACTGTAGCGGTAAGTCTAAAATATAGTAGGTTAATGTGAACATTCACTAGTTTTTACTCGATCGATAAAATTTATTAGATAGAAATTTAAACTAGTAAATTCTAAAAATTGTAAATTTAAAACACTAGAGAAAAAAGTTCAGTAGACCTCTGAGAGCTCATTTGGCATCCGAAGCCCGAAGAGTCAACATCGTCAGAAATAATCCTCTGGGTAAGTGTTTCAATTTTTATTTTAAATACAGAAGTACAAAAACGATATAAAATAATAGATACTTTTCACTGTCTGAACTTTGAAACTTGTTGAAACGACGTCAGTGAAGAACTTCATACTTTGCAAACTTTGTAACTTTTGTACTTTGTCACTTTGAGACTTCATGACTTAGGACGTTGCACACTTCGCTTCATCACGTCGCACACTTTGAAACATTAGAACGTTACACGATTGATCACGTTACACGCTTGATCACTTTGCAAACTTTGAAACATGAGAACGTTACACGCTTGATCACTTTGCAAACTTTGAAACATGAGAACGTTACACGCTTGATCACTTTGCAAACTTTGAAACATGAGAACGTTACACACTTGATCACGTTGCACACTTTGAAACATGAGAACGTTACACGCTTGATCACGTTGCACACTTTGAAACATGAGAACGTTACACGCTTGATCACTTTGCAAACTTTGAAACATGAGAACGTTACACGCTTGATCACTTTGCAAACTTTGAAACATGAGAACGTTACACGCTTGATCACTTTGCAAACTTTGAAACATGAGAACGTTACACACTTGATCACTTTGCAAACTCTGAGTACGTTACAAACTTTTATAAAACTTGTATACTGAGGACTTTATATAGGGAGAGAATGAGAGAAAAAAGGAGAAAAAAGAAAGATGTATAGAGTAAGAAGAGTTTAAAGAATTAGTCAGGTGTATATGGTAGTGATTTGCACTGGATGAACAAATGTATTTTATAATAGTATGGTTGTAATAATAGGTGCAAACTTTCCTCATATATACAATTATTGTATTTATTAAATACATGAAATTTTCATGTATCTAAAACAAAATGAATGCAGTTTCTATGCAAAAATATAACAATTGTTTTGATGTACAATGTTATAAAATGATATTAGATGTTTTTGTTATCAAAGTAGGGTATCCACTTAAATGGTAGTTTATAAATTTGTTTCCATTTTTGTTCATTGAGATTAAATATTTCATTCCATTTTTTATTGCAGATGCTTTAACTGTATTCTTATTATTAAGTAAGATATACATGTCTTTCGCTCCTTTCATATTTCTATGAAATATTTCAATATCCAATGTTAATGCTGGGTAACAGGCAGTGTTACAATGTGAATTATTATAGTCAATACTTCAATTTTTTCATATGGATGCAATTAGACCATTATATGTTAAATTTTTTTTCTCCATATTGTAATTATTTTTAAATTCCTCAAAGTTGTAAAAGTTTTTATCGTTATTTATTAATCTTTTATAAATCTAACACCATTAGACAACCATTTAGAATAAAATACTGGTTTGTTATCAATTTGTATGTCTTTATTGTACCATATAGGATACAGTTAATATGATTATTTTTGCTAAATGGATATTTATCAACTACTATCTTCCATGCTGTAAAAGTATCTTTCCAAAATGCATTAGTAAATTTATCTTTACACATTTCAATATATTTAGAACCACAATCAATAAGTTTATTTTTATCTTCAATATTTGATTCTAATATATAGTTCCAATCACTTTTTCAAGTCAAATATCGTCTGACCCAAGTTGATTTTAAAGCTATTATGAATAAATTTATATATAATATTTTTAACACCCCCTTATCACAGTTTTGTGTAGCTGTATCTTTTTTAATTTTGTTTGTGGGTCCATCCCATATAAAATCGTACATTATGGTATTTAAGTCTTCTATAGTGCCTGCATCTGGGTTAGGTAAAGCTAAAAACAAGGTTTCTTCTTTTCCATGATTTAATTAATGATTTGAGTTTTACTTGTTTTTTTTTATCAAAATTAATTTTAGTTATTTTATGAAGATTTACATCGAAATCAATTCCTAGAAGACTGAATCTATGTATACCCCATTGTAAATTAAACTCAGGACATAATGATTCTTCACTATATATTTTTTTACCCTATCCACGTGATTTGTGTTTTAGAGAAGTTAAGCTTTAATCCAGAAATGTTACCAAAATCTATTATTTCTTTTATCGATTGAGAGAGTGATTGTTCACAACCATCTAATATTAGTGAGTACGTTACAGAGTGTGGCAAGGGTTTTGAGTAGTCACGCCGCACGTTAAATCAACTCCAATCGATCGAGTACGTTACAAACTTCATTTTCTTTGTATCTCTCCTGCCGTGAGATTAGTCAGTCTCTCGTTTCCGGTAAAATGAAGTATCCCTCATTAGCCGGGATTCCCTGTCCATCCATGAAACTAGATATCCCATGATTCCATATCCAAGATGGCTACCCTTCCTATATTTCCAGTTTCACTACCCACCCTTCCCTCTCTGGTTTAGTGTATAGTCCATATAGAGTAATCTCCCTTTGTTCCAGCCCTAGCGTCTATATAGTGTGATCTTCTCTTTGTCTAAGCTAAAGAGTCTATCCAGAGTGATCTCCCTTTGTTCCAAGCCTAGAGTTTATACAGAATAACCTCATAAACTCTAGTCTTAGTACAATTATAACATGTTCAAGCTTGACTCGCGGTTACGAGTTCGGCCGACCACTTCTCGCGCTTTCGCACTTGAATAGAGATCGGCATACTCATCCTCAACGTAGCCTGTCAGACCGCTCTGATAGGGAAAACCAGAACTGCTATAGGTCCACTGATAACACTCTAGGCAGCAAAATTGAAAAAAAAACCCAAAGTTCCGATTCTAAAAATAGATTCACTCTCAGCCCAAAACTGGAAAAACCCAACTTTTATTTTTAGCCGCTGACCTCTCGTGACCCCGACCTCTAGTAACAAGGCTCTCATTGTTATTTAAGATGGCAGCCCCACAACATCCTACTTCCGGTCATAGACACGTCTCCAAACTCAACGGTTGGCTCTTTCTCCTGATTGCCATGACAACATGACCTCACTTCCGGTATGACCTCACTTTCACTCATAACATCATAACATGACCTAAATATATGGCGATATGGGCCTGTAGACTGTACAGTGTGCTACAAATGTCTTAATTGTGTTTCCGATTTCATTCTGCGAGTTTTGTTTTTGTTTTGTGATAATGTATGGCATTTAAGATTAAATAAATAAGAAGTAAATATGTAATATTCTATTCTTCATTGATTCATTCATGCATTCATCTTTAAAGCGATATAAGCTGTCACAATGATCATTTTTGTTCCCTAGTCGAGAATATGATAAAATGTCTGTTCAAATACATTATCAAACACGTGAAACGTTGTAAAACAAACAAATTTGGGGGTTCCCCGGGGTCATTCCCTGCCCTTGCCAGGAGATGCTAAGCTCGCGTTGCCTTGTTTTTCGCGATACCTGTGAATAACAACAACTGCAGAATGTCATCTTATGGATCCTGTGTTAGATGAAGAGGTAATAAACACTAATTTTCCCAAATTTTGCACATATGGCACCAGCGTCAGTTTGTATATACATAAAATCTGCTCCGACTACAAGTATTTTATGATAAATGGCTAAACTATATGGCTCTAGTTGTTGGGCGTTATTAATTTTTGTTAATAATATACGTATGCACAAGCTCTCGCCATTGATCTGCCTCCTAGTGGTGGTGCCGGTAACATCATATAACCATTGTGTTTAACACTTTCACAAAGTGGCATCATAGTCAGCACCTTTTTTGTCAATTTGCTTATCATTGTTGCACTCTGATGTAGTATAACAGGCTTGTGTCAGCATGACAAAGTTTCAATCTAAAAGCAGATAAGATCTATAGCCTTAGTTTTGGAGACATTGCATTATACTTGGTATGGTTATAAGATGGCCAAAGGATCAAAATTGCATGTTTTTTGCCCCTACCATTTATGGTTGGGGGCATATAGTGTTACCCACTGTCATTCTGTCATTACGAAACCTTGTCATCACAACTCCTCCTATAGCGTTCATCAGAATTTCACCAAACTTTATAGGTAGGTAGGGCAGCCTGTGTAGATGTGCATAAAGGGAGGAAACTCTGCTCAGAAAATTTTGAAAGGAGTTATGACAGTAACTTTGCATGCCTTCTTATAATGAGCTAAGTCAGCTTTACAAGTTCTTTAGTTTGCTGGGACAAAATGTCCGGAGAGCTATTGTCATACCCCCGGCGTCATCGTTCTTGTCGTCGGCGTTGTTGTCGTCGTCGGCGTCCGTGGACAAAAACTTTAACCTTGGCCATAACTTTTGAAGTATAGGAGGTAGACTTCTCATATTTCACATGTGCATTCCTTGTGACAAGACCTTTCATGTGGTACCATAAATTTTTACCTTGTGACCTTGACCTTCAACTTTGACCTACTTTTCAAAAACTAACCTTCACCAATTGATGGCTACTATTTACAAATTGTCCCCTACGGCGAGCTATGTATGCTTCTGACAACTCTTGTTTTATGTATCATAACTTTAAAATGCATTAAATTTTTCATTTTTCAGAACTGAGAACAAATACTAGCTTGATCCAATTTCCAGATTTATTATTGCTTCAGTGTCATATAAACTAGAAGTCCAAATTCAACTTTGTGGATTGGACTGATTTTATCTATCTTTCATTAAACTGGCTTTTTTCCTTATTACAGTCAAACCTGCCTTAGATATCACCTGTATCCAACAAAAACCAAAATTAAAAGACCATGGTTTCATTTTTCATTATTCTCAATTTCTTTCAATGTAATCTGTACTAAAAGACCCCTCCTGTCCTAAATAACAATATAATTATATATACAAGGTATATACATAAGGCATGTTTGACTGTCACAATTTAGGTCCTTTCTATGTACAGAACCCTTCAACCTAACTTTGACTCCACAGTGAATTCCTGATCATTTCATTGGATTGTATACCTTTGTTTTTCAAAATGTTTTGCAGTTTAAATCATGGCATCACAAGAGAAAGACATTGATGTGCCAGCTTCTTCACAAACCCCTGTAAAGAGGGACATTGATTCATTCCCAAGTTCAAGTCAAAGCCCAAGCCCAAGTCCTGGTCCAAGTCCAAAAAAGAAAAGAATTGATTCTGCAAAAGACCTAGTTCTTGCAAGTCATGAAGAAATTGATACACAGTTGAAAGTTGCTCTTTACCATATTTCTAATAATGAGAAAGAGCAGACTAAAATAACTCTTGAAAAGGCTAGAAGGCTTCTAAAAGCTGGTACACATAAGTTTCAGTATTTACATCAGGAAGTTATGATGGAGCAGGCTGCTCAGAACCAGAAACTCCATGCACAGGAGCAAAGAATAGGTTTCTTAGGCAGAGAGAACAGCAACCTAAGAAGGAAATTGCTGTGTATGCAAAAAATGGTTGGGGAGTTGTTTACTGATGACATTGGTGACAGCGACTTATCTGATGATCTTAGTCAAGCTGACAAGAAAGAATAAAGCAGACTAATGACTTGAAGTGATTTATGCATCAACAATAGACAATTGTTGATTAAACTTTTACATTAACAATAGACAATTGTTGATAAAACCTTTACATTTAGGAAAAGTGTGATGATGCTCGAGAAACTTGTATTATTATATTATATGATTCATATGTTTTTGAACATCTTGTTTTACTGTCCCCTGAGTTTATATCTTTGTCAAATATCCAGTTCCAATGTATGTTGATGTTGTGTGTTGTATCAAATCCAGCACCATATATATATATATATATGTATGTATACCTCTTTGGTTTCATTGAATTGCAGTTGCAATAGTTATTCGGTTTTATTTTAATTCTACCCATGTATGTATGTACAGTTAGCTATGCTAAGTAAAAGGGAGGTTTGGTATGGCTATAGGGGAGGAGGAGGCCATACATTTTTGCTAAATAAATGTCCAAAATTTACCGTATAAATACCCTATAAATACCCTATATTTGTAATCTAAAAAATCCTATGTTCCTATATTTTTTGGTCAAAAATGGTTTGACACTCTGCAATGACCTATGTCATGAAAATGATGACTGCATTGCTTTGTTCAGTAGAAATGTACACTTACTTGTCCTTTTGCAGTGAGTAGACCAAGCCAGCACCATGAATGATGTATAGATCTAGATAGTAAAAAATAAGCCATTCATGATCTACAGTATATAGACTATATATATATAATATAAAGTATATCATTGTTTGGTTGCAAAACAGTGTACAGTGACTTATGAAGTCACCATTAATAACAGCTATATCTCCCATCATCATTCTAAAATATAGGTAATTCGGATCAATATGCTTTTGTAAGAAAACTAATGATAATAAAAAAAATTCAGATTCATTGGAGTAAATAAGTCAGAGCAGTTTGTGACTTCAAGAAAGCAAGTGTTCCTCATATTCCTTTTTGAAAGAATGAAAGAAGAAAGCCATTATTGCACTACATTTCCCTGTTTGATTCAAGTAAGCACATACACCACATTTTCCTTTTTGAACTCAATAAACAAGTGCATCACATCCTCCTGTTCATGGCACTTAGCTGTCATTATTCTGAGAATATTATCCTCATGCCTGAACTTTTTTCCTTTTGAAAATTAAAAAAACCCTCAGATTCAAACAATTCATGTTCTATACACCACTCCTATCATTTATGCTTCATGTGTTGAGCTCACCTGTAGTTGGGTTAACATATTTAGTTAATATGCACACACCATTCCATGAATTGCACTCTCACTTACACTTTATGTGTAAAATAACTTGTCAGTAAATGAGTTGATATTTGGGTTATGCACATGCACACACCTTTTCATCAATAATTATCTGCTATCCTAAATGTTTTATTTTTTTTACAAGCTAGTCTTTCTTCAATGAAGTGGACTTTTTTATTCCTTATTAATGATACATATTGTACTTGAAATAATAGACATTCATGTGGGCAGGGGATTGCATCTCTTTTGGACACATTCTTTCATAGTATCCTCTTTATAATCTAAACTTTCTTTTCCAGAAATTTAGTGGTACTGTTTCTAAGAAATAAGAATGGGAGGATCAACTCGAGCTAAAAGACAAAAGGACAAGCTTCGAAAACAACAGCAACGACAGCAGGTAAGAAATTTGTTTTAAACTTAACTGCAAACAGTTTGTCCAAAGATGAAATTTCTATATCTGATTGTTGTTTTCTTTGTGACGTAACTCACGTCGGTTTTTTTTTCATATCTAATACCACATTTAACCCTTCTTTTTAAAATTGTAACATTGAAACAGATTTAGTTAGAACATTGTAAAATGTTGTCAACTACACCACTTAATGTACAGGAATAAATACCTATGCAACTGTTAACTCCTTCTGATAAATGTAATTCTGTACATCACAGTAAACAACCACCCATGTTTTTCATATTTCAATCAAGCCTTATTCAAAATGTGTTATTTATTTTCAGGTTTTGCAGTCATTTCAGTATTTGCAAGTTGATGCAGAATGGAAAAATCAGAAAATAAACCAACTAGATCTACCATTACTTCCATTTTCAACAATAAACACGAATGTAACTGTCTTGCCCCTGACAGAACCCACTACATTTTACGGAATAAAAAAGGATCATAACTGTTTTTTCAATGCCGTATCGTTTATCATAACTGGACAAGAGGAACATTGCCATCTGATCAGGCAGAAAATTTGTGACTTCATGAGAACGAATTCAAATGATATAAAAGGTTTTCTACCCACGGAAGCAAAGGGGGATGTTGACACATACTTGAGAATAACACAAATGGAAACTGACAAAGTATGGGCAAGTGAAGTGGAGATATTTGCAGCATCACTTCTTTTGAACACAAACATATATGTTTATACATTAAATGGATCACAGTGGAAATGGAATAAATTTTCACCAAACAATACAACAGACAATCATGGAATATACATTTACCATCAGAATACCAATCATTATGATTTGGTGGTTGCTGTTCAAAATTCCCAACTTATGCAAGGCATAGATGAAGATAAATGTTATTTTAAACGAAGAAACGAAGAAATATAAGTCGGACCCAGTTTACAAAACGGCGAAGCGAAATCAATCAAAAGAACTTGGAGCGAAGAAATATAAGTCGGATCCAAACTATAAAGCACGTAAACAAAAGGCCATGAGAGATAGATACCAAAATGCAGAAAGTTATAGACTCAAAACGAAATATGCATCTGCTATCAGGTATTGCACAAATTCTGTTTTTAAGCAAAGACTGAGGCAATACTCTTCTAGAAAGTACAAAAAGAATGAAGTATTTAGAAGAAAAGTGAAAACTTATTCATCTCATAAATATGGACACTTTGATTCTTTTAGGAACCTTGTAAAAGCTTCATCAATTAAAAAATACTCATCAAATCCATTGTTTACGTCAAAATTAAAAACTTTTCTGAAAAGACAGTATCATCAAAGTAGCAAAATAAAGGCAAAGAAAAAAGACATGGTGAAAATTTATCGACAGTCTATACCAAAAGCAGTTTTAAACTTCAGGAAAAGTATTAATGATACTCCAGATTATATTTGTACTGTATGTATCCGAACATTGTATAGAAGTCAAGTCAAACTATGCAAACGAAGTAAATACTCCACAAACGGCAAATTACATGAAATGGCTACAATGTGCCTTACAGGAAAGTATGTTAATCAGTGTGATCATAGACAATGTTCATCTGAATGTAACAAATTGCCAAGGAAAAAAGAATGGATCTGCCATACATGTCACACTCATCTCTCACATGATAGAATGCCACCACAGGCACAGGCAAACAACTTGACCCTTCAACCAATTCCAGATGAGTTGAAAAATTTGAATAGCCTTGAAAGACAGCTAATAGCACTCCGGATACCCTTCATGAAGCTATTATCGCTGCCACGAGGAGGACAACGAGGTGTTAAAGGTCCGATCGTGAATGTACCAACAGATCTTAACACCGTTACAACAACTCTACCAAGATCAGTAAATGATGCTGAATTAGTAAAGGTTAAGTTAAAACGTAAATTAACTTACAAAGGACACTACCAGTATGAATGGGTGAACCCTAAGAATGTCATACAAGCGGTGAAGTATCTAATTGACAATAACATTTGGTATTCTAACATTAAGTTGAACAGTTCTTGGTTTGATCAATCAGAGGATACAGACATAGTAAGAGAATGTTCACCTGACAGTGATAGTGAAAATGAAGATGAGGGAACAAATGACAATAGTAATGATAACTCAACAAACTTCCCAGTGGATACATGTTTACAACCTCTAGATTTAGGACAAGACTACCTTGATACATCTGATAAAATTTATTGTGTTGCTCCTGGAGAACACAACACACCTCAAAGTATCTTTAAAGAGGATGGAGTCGATGCAATGGCTTTTCCAGTACAGCTTCCTAATGGAGATTTTGGCTTATCGGCGGAGAGAGAAATTAAATTGTCAAAATCAAAGTATTTTAATGCAAGGTTGTTCTCAGCTGATAACCGATTTTCAACTGATAAACAATTCATTTTTTTTGCACAATATGTTACTGAACTTGACATGGTAACATCTAATATGTCCATTGCATTAAGAAAGGGACAAACTACAACAGATACAGGACAAAAAGTTACTGCATCTATGTTAGCAGACTCTGACAGTTTAAGAAACATACTAAAATCAGATGTAGGATTTCGTTTTCTACAACCAATACGTGGTAGCCCACCTTATTGGCAAAGAACCATGAAGGATCTCTATGCAATGCTGCGCCAGCGGCAGAAACAAGATGGGATGAGGTGACAAGAACACTTTTAAGGCAATATGGAGATAGTAGAGAGGTATCAGAAATAGAATGGACAGAGAAATGTAAATTGATTAGAGACAATCCTGTAACCTGTGTCAGACTGTTCAACCATAGAGTCAAAAGCTTATTCAACGATCTGCTTATGTCACCATCGCAACCAGTAGGCAGTCCAAGACTTCTTCTACAGAACCGAATTTCAACAACGTGGTTCACCCCACATACACTGCCTCTTATGGATAAAAAATGCTCCAAAATTGGAAGATGACTCTGATGAGGATGTTTCAAACTTTGTTGATAAATATGTCACTTGTGAGTTGCCTGACAAGGAACAGGATCCAGAGGTCTGTACAAATACATAGCAGCAGTCACTCAAAGTCATGCAAAAAGAATTCCAATACATGTCGCTTCCACTTCCCACGTCCACCTGTGAAACAAACTTTTGTTGCAAGAGTTGATACAAAGGAAGAAGAAAATGAATGTTATGACAAAGAACAACTACCAACTCTTCAGGAAATTCAGGAACTTTGTGAAAAACAAGCTAAGCCAGCAAAGCAAATCTTGAAAGAAATATGGACAATCATATCTACAATTGATGATTCTCAAAATTTGACTTTTGATAAAGTTCTAGAACTGGCAAATATAAACTATAAACAATTTCAGGAGGCCTTGAAAACTGTAACTAGTAGAAATACAATATATTACAAAAGGAAACTAACAGATCGTTGGGTGAATAACTACAATAAAGAACTTCTAAGAGCTTGGAATGCCAACTTAGATATCCAGTTTGTTATAGATGCATATTCTTGTGTGGCGTACATTCTATCATACATCAGCAAGGCAGAAGCTGAAATGGGTGACTTGTTACAAAATGCGAAGAAAGAAGCTGAGGAAGGAAATGCTGATGTTGCTAATACAATGAAGAAGATCGGACAGGTGTACATTCAAAACAGAGAGATTTCAGCACAAGAGGCAGTTTACAGAGTCTGTAGTTTACATTTGAAAGACTGCTCAAGGGAAGTAACTTTCATACCGACTGGAAGTAAATCACTGAAAATGAGTTTGCCAATTAATATTATTAAAGCAAAACATAGAAATGGACAAGATGTTGAAAATATTTGGATGAATTCTGTTATTGCAAATACTATGCACGACCAGAGAAAGATAAATTTAACAGTATGTGCCTTGCAGATTTCTGTTCAAAATATACAATATTGCCACAATCAAAGCCACCAAAATCTAAAACATCTAAGAATGCATTACCAGTACATGAACTTCAAAGATCGTTGGGTTACATTAGAGAAAAGAAAAAGGACAAAGAAAGTGTAATAAGATACCCTCGGTTTAACCGAGTCAAGCAGTCTGAGGAGTACTACATGACTCTCTTACAGTTATTCTTCCCACACAGATCACCAAATTTCAAACGATCAAATAAACAAACTGCAGAAATTAGCAAGATAATCAACAATAACAGACAACGATTTGAGGTTGACGCAGGAAATATTGAAAATGCATGGGATGACATAGATGAGGGGAGAATACGTGAAGATGCCTGGGCATTGATTGCCCCAGAAGCTGAAGCTGAGCGAATAGGGATTGAACTTGATAAGACCATAGAACAGGATGATGAAATTGAGGATATTCCAGAGCTTGAAATTTCCAGGGATCGTAACAAAACTAAGCAAAATTTAAATCCATCAATTGAATATCAGAAACCCAAAATGACACAGAAACAGATCCATGAATCAATGAGCGAAATGAACTGTCTCCAACAAAAAAATTTCTATAAGATCAGGGAATGGTGTCTTAAAAAGTCTTGGAAAGAACATCCTGAGCCATTTCACTTATTTTTGACAGGTGGTGCAGGAACCGGCAAAACACACCTCATAAAATGCATCTACCATGAGGCCACCAAAATACTCTCAAAATTCTTTGATAATCCAGAGTCAGAGCCAGTGTTATTAAGTGCACCAACTGGAACTGCCGCATTTAATGTTGGAGGTCCTACAGTACACTCAGCATTTGCTATAAGTAAAAATGCTAAGCTGCCGTACACACCATTAGCAGAAAATCTTCTAAATACATTACGAACTCGATTTGAACACCTGCAAATCCTAGTCATTGATGAAATTTCCATGGTTGATCATAAGCTGTTATCATATGTACATGGAAGGTTATGTCAGGTGAAACAGTCTAAGAAAATTTTTGGTAACATTTCTGTCATTGCTGTTGGAGATTTTTACCAGCTTCCACCAGTTAGGGCATCACCATTGTACAAGGTGAAGGAATCAAATTTTTCTGATCTTTGGAACCCAGTTTTTTCTATCGCAACACTAACAGAGATCATGAGGCAAAAGGAGGATGCTGCCTTTGCATCAATGCTAAATAGATTGAGGACACACACCAAAGATCAACCATTGAATGAGAATGACCTTACCACTCTGACATCGGTGACTTATGAACAAACGCCTGATCATGCTAAAGAATACCTTCACATTTTCCCGACTAATAAAGAAGTTAATCTTCATAATGCATCAATGGTTCAACAAATATGCAACCCAATGTTGACAGCAGTTGCTAAGGATTATCATAAGAATTTAGTTACTGGTCAGATCAATCAAAGAGACACTCCTTACGCATCCATTAAGAACGAAGATTTAGCAACAACAATTTCCTTAGGAATAAATGCAAGGATCATGCTTACTAGAAATGTAAATACAGAGGATGGATTAGTTAATGGGGCATTTGGTACCATTAAAGGCATAGATAGGTCGTCAGAGGGACATATCACAGCGTTATATGTGAAATTTGACAATCCAGAGTGTGGTAAAAAGACTATTTCCAAAGCGGTCATAACAAATGAACTAGGGAAAAAATATGTACGAATAGTTCACTTTGATGATATTCTTGTTGGCAAAAATGTGACATGAAAACAGTTTCCTGTCAAATTAGGATGGGCTGCTACCATTCACAAAACACAAGGAATGACTGTAAAAAAGATTGTTGTTTCTCTAAAGAAAATTGTCTAGCCAGGTATGGCATATGTAGGATTGAGCAGAGCAACATCTTTATCTGGACTTTTTATCATAAACTTTGATGCAAATGTCATATATTCTTCGGATGATATAAAAAAATGTGTTGACAAAATGCCACAATTCCTTGAGGACAATTCTAGCTCTGCTGAACCAAATAACAGCACATTGTCTATAATTCTTCACAACACGGAAGGATTGATACCACATAAAAATGACATTAAAAACTTGAAAATAGTAGAAAACTCAGATATTGTGTGCTTCACAGAAACTTGGTTAAAGACAAATGACAATTTGCCATCATCTTTATTGCCAAAACATGTACCACATACTTTATCTAGATCAGAGGCATATTCTATGACAAATCCAGCTTATGAACAATTGGCACTTATGGACAGAGGTGGAGTTGCCGCATTTGTAAAGGATGGAATTTTGCATACAACTTGTAATCTTCAGGCATCAAACATTGAATATATAGCTTGTGATGTAAATACTCCTGTAAAATTCACACTTGTAGTTGTTTACCGTCCACCGTCATATTCCATCAAACTTTTCTCTGAAAATCTACAACTTCTGCTCGCAGAACTTGACAAGTATAATCGACCGATCATGGTAGTGGGAGATTTAAATGATGACATTAAGAAATCTAGTAACATTAAAAGTGTCTTTAATTCTTATGGATTCAAACAACGTGTAACAGATGCTACAACAGAAGCTGGGACTTGTCTCGACCATGTTTATGTGAAATTATTCAACAATGAACCTGCAGTTGAAGTGATTCCTCTGTACTTCAGTTTTCATGAAGCAATTCAGATCAGCATTCCTTATTAAAAAAAATTGTGTATCCATGTAAAATTGTCCACAATGTTTAATGTTTTCTTGCATGGGTTCAGATACGGGTTGGGTGGGGGAGGATCAACAAATGAGGTGTTTTCATTATTATCATGATTTATTATTATTATTATTCTTTCTTTCTTGCCAAATATTGTCTGCAACATTTCTCAAAAATCGTAGGTAGTAACTTTACGAAATTTGGAAGGATGTTAGATTTCCATGATAAGTTGTGCAACACTCTTCAACCTTATATTTTCTCATGACAAAAGACAGTTTATGATGATAGGCTAAGGAAACAGTATTCACTAGTAGCACTTGGTTACAAAGAGATTTGGGGGTTTCGTTTGGGAGACTTTTTCGAAACAGCTGGCTGTTTCAATTATGCCTCGTTATTATTATTATTATTATTTTTCTTTCTTGCCAGATCTTGTCCGAAGCGTTTCTCGAAAACCGTTGGTCGTAACTTTATGAAACTTGGAGGGATGTTAGATCTCCATGTCTAGATGTTGAGTCAGTGTTTCAATTTCCCCGGGGTCATTCCCTGCCCCCTCATTTGAGAAATGTTCATTTATCTGAAATACCGTTGAGATCCCCACCCCTAAACCATATATTTTCTTATTACTTGTGATGAGACCAATTTCATGGTCGTAGTTGGGGGGGGGGGTCCCCAGGGTCATTCCCTGCCCCCTCATTTGAGAAATGTTCATTTATCTGAAATACCGTTGAGATCCCCACCCCTAAACCATATATTTTCTTATTACCTGTGATGAGACCAATTTTATGGTCGTAGTTGGGGGGTCCCCGGGGTCATTCCCTGCCCCCCTCATTTGAGAAATGTTCATTATTATTATTTTTCTTTCTTGCCAGATCTTGTCTGAAGCGTTTGTCGAAAACCGCTGGTCGTAACTTTATGAAACTTGGAGGGATGTTAGATCTCCATGTTTAGATGTTTAGTCAGTGTTTCAATTTCCCCGGGGTCATTCCCTGCCCCCTCACTTGAGAAATGTTCATTTATCTCAAAAACCGTTGAGATCCCCACCCCTAAACCATATATTTTCTTATTACTTGTGATGAGACCAATTTCATGGTCGTAGTTGGGGGGTCCCCGGGGTCATTCCCTGCCCCCCTCATTTGAGAAATGTTCATTTATCTGAAATACCGTTGAGATCCCCACCCCTAAACCATATATTTTCTTATTACTTGTGATGAGACCAATTTCATGGTCGTAGTTGGGGGGTCCCCGGGGTCATTCCCTGCCCCCCTCATTTGAGAAATGTTCATTTATCTGAAATACAGTTGAGATCCCCACCCCTAAACCATATATTTTCTTATTACCTGTGATGAGACCAATTTCATGGTCGTAGTTGGGGGGTCCCCGGGGTCATTCCCTGCCCCTCCTCATTTGCGAAATGTTCATTTATCTGAAATACCGTTGAGATCCCACCCCTAAACCATATATTTTCTTATTACTTGTGATGAGACCAATTTCATGGTCGTAGTTGGGGGGTCCCCGGGGTCATTCCCTGCCCCCTCATTTGAGAAATGTACGAAATTTGGAGGGATGTTAGATTTCCATGATAAGTTGTGCAACACTCTTCAACCTTATATTTTCTCATGACAAAAGACAGTTTATGATGATAGGCTAAGGAAACAGTATTCACTAGTAGCACTTGGTTACAAAGAGATTTGAGGGTTTCGTTTGGGAGACTTTTTCGAAACAGCTGGCTGTTTCAATTATGCCTTGTTATAATTTGTTCTACTCCTACCACGATTAAATGGTGGTCCCTGATTATATTGCCAATATGGTACCCAATTTCGTGGATTGATTTTGCGATTAGGGCAATTTCTTTTGAGGTGACCAATCATGTGACATACCCAACATTCCGCGCCTAACACCCAATCTGGTACGTATTGTTGATTTTGACTATGCTGACCTACTTGATTTTGCATTTGATGTTTTGGCCAAAACATTTGTTGATTTTGTTGTTTGTTTTTCTTTACGTCTTTGAACTTAACCTGTTTATTCTTATCTATTGGGAATATTTGTATGTCGTCATCATTACTGTCACTATCTGATTCGTCCGCGGCATTTACATCTATGTTCTTTGGACAATTTTGAGTCGTATGACCCTTCCTCATGCATAATTTATTTCTCAAATGATCAACTTCCATTGGCTGAATATCTCTATTATCTTTTTCTGTGTTTAGTCTGAACACATTTTGTGATTCTAAAGTCAATGAAATTTGATCCCTGATATTTTGTTCACGCGTTGCTATTTTGACAGCAGCATCTAAAGTTGCTGGTTCTTCCCTAATTAATTTCATTTTTAGATAGTCAAACGTGACACCCTTGCAAAAGATATCTATCAATTGTTGTTCAATTAAATCTTTTGTGTTTTTGTTTTTTCTTTGTTCTGATGTATAAACATCTTCAGATGCCTGAATTATTCTTTCGCCAAACATTTGAACTGTTTCATCTGTTTTCTGTTGTAAACTTCGTAATTTTATTAACGCCTGTCTCCTATTTGTTATTTCCCCGAACTTATCTTTTAACAATTTCTTGAGGTCCCCCCAACTCGGTAAATTTTCGTTACTTTTTTGTTCAACTAAATATCTCCTAATGAAATCTGCCACTGCCCCCGAACATGTTACCAATGCTACACCCGGCATTTTCTGTATATCTAATTCTACTAAATTAGCATATCTTTCAATATCTGAAATCCACGCTTTGAAGTCTGCCGGTTTACCTGAGAAGTTTTTGATTACTTGGTGTATGGGTACTGCCATAGCACTAGCCATATTTGAAAACTGTCTGATTATTTTATCAAACATTTCTTTGTCTTCATTGTCATGTTTATTTTCAGTTGGTTTAGGTCCTAACCCCCCTGATATTCTATAATACCCGCTACTTTCTGAATCACTACTGTGTTTGCTTTCATTTTTAGTTTGTACTTTAGACTGATTTAAACTTCTTTGTTTAGCTTCATCTAATTCTCGTTTAAGCATATCATTTTCTATGTCCTCTAATTCTGTAGCCATGTTACTTAAGTTGATTTTACTATCTGCCATTTTAAATAATTTCAAGTATAGTTAGAGTTTTATTTCGAAATGTTAAGTTTATGTGTAACTAATTTTGTTAAAGTTTTAATTATATTGCCAAAAATAAGTTTTTGAGTTTTAGTTTTAATCAAAATGAGTTTTAGTTTTTAGACAATTCGGAATAAGTTTTAGAATATAGACTTTTGAAATTTTAACTAACTAGTAAACGTTAAAGTTTTAAAATTTGTCAAAAAGGAAAACTTCACAAGTTATGGTCAAATAATAGTATACTAAGAGAAGTAAAAGCCTTACCTTTATATCCAGGTCTGAACGGCACCAAATCGATACCTGTAACCTTCCCAATACTCTTGAACAGATATCAATGACAGCAGTTGATCGTATAGTATTTTTATTCAGCAGAGATGCAGCATTGGTAACAAGCAATCACATAGAGAATAGTGGCGTTCTCTATTGGTCTCTCTCGTCGGTCTCTCTGTGCTTTTGGAACCTTGATGCTTTTATATGATTTGGAAATTTAACCAACGCAAAACACCAAAGTTCCAGAAGCTTCCTCTCGCATCTGTGCAACATACAATATAAAGAATACTGGCGCTGGTTGGATCAAAATCTGTCAAAACCTAACCTCTAGTAACCCTTTTACACCATCAAATTAGTACAACTTTTAGTACATTATATTATTTAACATTACAATCAAAACTTGTTTACTAAGAGTAGTGATGACAAATGTTGACCCTTTTAACTTTGCAGCTGCAATTGCTGCTCTAATTTGTAAAGGTGTTGACAAGTTGTTTATCCGAAACAATTATTCAAAAGTCAATGCTGATTTCAATTTGGAATTTGGAATTTCTATATCTAAATAAACTGTCAACATCATTTTATGTAACCGAATTATAACTTAACTGCCCGTATTTCTAAATATGTATGTGCATGTAAATATCATCCAAGGTACACCAATTTCATCATTGATATAATTTTGTATAAAGATTTATCTCCCGTACCTCATATTGTTACATCTGACCTCTATAGCGAAAGGTTCGTAGACAGCTACCTAGAACCGGAATAGTGGGATTACTGTACGACTTCAATGTAACTTAACATTGTTTGTGTAGTTTCGGCTTCCACTTAAATTTGTCAAATTGGCTCTGCAGCGAAATGTTTACCTCACTTCCAGTATCTAATTTACAGTCAACATTTGTACTGTGTGTGTGTGTAATGTCGCTCTACATTCTTCTTTGTATTTACGCATCTTTTAGCTATTATCATTTTGTATCATGTCTACGAAAAAAAAACTGTCGTGAATTGTCGGCTTCTGAATCCTAATCAGTTTCAATATTGTAGTCCTTTTTGCCTCTGCCAATTGACCTGTAGTTATTTGAACCTTTTGTAACTTATGTACGACACATTTTAGCGAAATGGTTTTTCTTCTTACATTTATTACGTTTCTCCCATCGCTGGGCACTTGTCATTTCCATGTTTATTACCACATCTACCGCATGTTTGTGTTGACATTGTGTAATTTACCAATACCTGTTTTCTGATTCTTGGGGTCTTGACCTTTGTTTCGGTTTACATGTACTCCATGTACATCACCTTGTGTGTGCATCGTGTCTGACGCTATTTCTTTTAAATGTTCTTTTGTGTTCTCCGCTGCACGACAAATACTTAAAGCTTTGTCAAGTTTTAAATTTTGTGTACTTAATAACCTTTCACGTAGACCATTGTCGGGTATACCACAGATAATTCGGTCACGAATTAATGAATCTGTAAGGTCACCGAACTCACAAGTGCGTGCTTTTGTTCGTAACTCCATATAAATATCTGTGGAAATGAACTGGCATCAGATGTACTTCGCTGACAGAAGTATTGTCCAATGCACAAAACGTGACAGGCGGATTAACGTTTTGATTATCTTGCGCATGATTCTACACAAATGTTGGTTATGACACACTTTATGGGAAATAACTTCATATTCCCCATTGGATACACGTGGGTAGGGTAACACGAAAGAACGATTATTCTTGTCAGAGTCGTTATTCTGTATTACCGAAAATTTGAACGTGTCCGGGTCAAGAAAGGGTTCACACGACTACATCTCGCAAGGTTATATGGGTATAAGGTAAAGGGGTCGTTACAATTTTCGAGCTTTTGGCGATATGATTTTGGTTTCGAAAACAAAGAAATTTAGAACCCCAAATGTGCATATATTTTTATATAGATGGCGCCCTCATAGTCGTAAAACATGGTCTGGAATTGATATGCCTACCTGTGGTTTCATGTACTCACTCGTAGCTAATGAATATTTATAAAGGAGTAAGTGTGTTCAATTTATCCAAAGGGCAGAAAAAGAAGGGAGATAGAGTCGATAAAGAATTGTGATTTGCGTTTAGGAACAGAAACAGAGCGTTGAAATGCTTAAAGGAAGGAAATGAAGCTGAAAGCAAATTAATTATTTGCCAACCTTCTTTGAATTTTCCCTTTTATATATAACACTTCTGTTCAATCGTGGAATCTCAAACTGGTCAGAGAATACCAATACTTTTTGTTTTTAACTATTTAACTTGAAAGTTGTAAAAGTATATGTATAGAAATACAATATTTTTATTTAAAAAATGAATAATTGCAGTTTTCGATGAAATACTTGCCACAATTTGTCGTATATTTATGTTTGACATGATTTCCGTATCGATGTAACAGCAGTTAACGATGAACGTGCGATCGATAATTAGGGGTGTTTGTATAACGTTGTTTTTATCATTTTCTGACTAATTGCAGTGTATGTATGCACTAGTTTTGATCAGTATGTCTTTAGATTGTATAATATGTGAATCGGAGAACATTTTACCATAATTTATGTAGTTCAATATTAGCCGGCCATGGGTCTTTAATCTAAATGTATTGAAAAATCTATCTAAAAATACCCACTCTAAAAAGATGACAATCTAAGCTTTTGAGAAATTTAGAATTTGAATAAAACAATCCCAGCAAAATATCACTTTAAAATAATAAATAAAATTTGATGCAAGGACTTTTTATTTGTATATAACTGCTGCATACATTGTATGGTATACAATCGTTTCATTTACCGAAAAAATATTCCTAACCTAGCTAATGTTGCTTTAAGATATAAAAATAACAAAATATTTCGAAAATATAGGATCTTCTGGATATATGCAAAGATAGAATCAGTGTTGGTCAATTCTCAGTTTAAGACGCTTTAGAGTTGTGACAATTAATTGTAACCATGCTAGTCCGTTCTTTTCTTTTCAGCTCAATGTGTAACGTATACGACCTAGTATACACCACCATATAAGTAGACAAAAGTAAAAGTAGACAATATCTTCTTTCTTGTCCAATTTCGCTGTCTACGTCACTGTTGAAAATTATATGCCATTGTTTTCCTTTGGAAAATTTACACCAAACTACACATATTATGTTTGCCGATTCAAGCATCTACCTTCTTCAGATTTTAGATGGTCTGGTGAGATTCGTTTGAGCATTTTCCCGGCAAAAATTTGGATACACTGGAGATGACGGTGAAATGATCGTGCAATTCCATGCTTTATACATTTCCGTTACTTTTTTATAGCCATGTGAAACATATATAGATTTGAAAAGCTTTTCGTTGTAAGAAACATGATCAATAGAAAAAAGTGGCTGATGTGATGGTGTAACTTGTAGTTTGAAAGCAACAATTGCAATGAAAACATCATCAAAAATAAAGCGCTTAGTATAAAGTATTCCAGCACATAGATCCTCAATTAAGGATCTCGATAAAATCATTGCACCCCCTCTGACAAACGGAGGATATACACTGTAGGGGTAAACGTCTTTTGATACGTACCACTTACTGCCTT
This sequence comes from Atrina japonica, assembly GCA_030159075.1. Taxonomy (NCBI): domain Eukaryota; kingdom Metazoa; phylum Mollusca; class Bivalvia; order Pterioida; family Pinnidae; genus Atrina; species Atrina japonica. The sequence continues at coordinate 1,104,892 of BROG01000189.1, read as the reverse complement.
TGACTCGGTTAGGAACATCACTTAAAACATTTCCAAGATAAACATGTCCTTTCATTTTGAAAACTGTAGAGTGTACGTATTTCATTAATCTTTCTGTTGAAACGAAAAAGTCATCATCTATGAAGAAAAAGAACTTGGAATTATTACAGAAATTATTTGCCCAATAAATCGCCCCTGTTGTCTTTAAAGTGTTGTTGTAATAATCGTCATAGAAGTCAAACTGCACGACGTCGTTATACTTCCTCACCTCTGAATAAACATTTCGTGCATCTGTCTCATTCTTGGACGATCCAATAAAAAATATTCGTCTCATTTTCAGATGTTTCATCAAATTGTCACTCGCCCATGTTCTCCTTATTGCAATCCTTTGTTTAAAGTTAGATATTTTACTTTTAATAAAAAATACCAAATGTTCATTTTCTTTACATGGTTCATTCAGATTGTGCAACAGTCCATACTCATATATATTTACTGGCTTGTAAATGGAAATTCCTAGTTTGTGGTTCTTGACTACCTGTGGGAGGTCAATCGCCATTCCATAAAAGTATACGTTATGAAACATGTTCCTTTTGGATACATTCAAATGTTTCTCACCAAGTTGTAGAAGTAATTGTCCTTCCGGAATTGACACCAATCGCTCAGTATAAGTCTTACTGATTATGTCTTTTTCTAAATAATGCATGTAATTTTGTCTAATATTAAGTTCCAATTTATTCCTTTTATCAGGTTTAGATTCTTCTATTGTTTTATGACCATCTTGTTCCAAGTCTCTACAGACATTGGAAAAAGTAACGTATTCGGAGATTTTATTTTTCCGTCTGATCCATTGAATTCCATTGGTTCTCGATAACATGTATACGGATGCACATATTGAAAAGAACATAATGATGGTCAATTTCATCTTTTTGTTATTTGATCTGCAACCAATCATATTCGTTTTCCTGAAATGACAAAGAATAACACTGAATTATATTTTCATGAATGCAGTCATCTGGGAATGGTCATATTTAAAGATGTCCCGTCGTCCAGCGAAAAACACAATGCAGCAAATTTTCTGAATTTTGAATAGTGTTTACGCAACACTCATCAATTTTTAGTTGATTGGCGGCGGCCAATTTTTAGGGGTGGAGAGAACAGGGTTAAGATGTAACCGTGAAGAGATCACAGGCCTTCAACGAGTAAACTGGGAAACATTCTCACAAAAATCATCTTTTGTTCCAGCGGGACTCGAATATACGCTGACCAGAAGTGAGAGACTTCATGGCTAAAAGCGCAATAAATCCACCACTTAACCACATAAGCCCGGTATAACGCATGTAAACATATTTTGTTATAAGTACTGTAAGTACATGTTCTCAGCAGGCACTCAAGGGAAATTGAAAAAGTCACTAAATAAGACAGATAACCTTTGGTTCCAGGTTGATAAAATTGGTATCCATTATGTAGTGTATAAATCTGTAGCAACACGTATATTCATAAAACATTGTTTGATGTCAGGATGGTCAGGTGTCCAAATCAAGTACATTACAGTTTAAATTTTAGTTGATTAAGCAAAATAACACTGGCTAGAGTAATCGTTCCTACTTGTCACCATACATAAGAGAGTATCAAGGAAGGAATAAAACGTTTTTCCCTTGCATCTTGTCATAACCGAAAAGTCAGTAGAATCATCTGTATGACAATCAAAAGGTTACTCCGCCCCGCCATCTATGTGAATCGATCAATAGTTTGTTTACTAACAAGTTTTCTGATGACAGAGATCATGTGAATAACCATCCTTACAATATAAACATACCAAAACCAGCCGCCACCTGTCTAATGCGACCAATGGCCAGTGAAAACAGTGTGACCAAGCATTTCGTCCTGCATATCACTGGCCGTTGGCTGCGCTAGACGGGTGGCTGCTGTTTTTGGTATATTTGAATAGTGAAATTGATGGGGCTTTTGAAGACAAGTGGCCGTTGGCTGTTAAGGCAGGTTTTACTATACATAACAACACTGTTATCTACGTGTATGTACACAGCATTCCTAATCTGAAGGTAATTTATACTCTAAAGGCTCTATTGGACAGAAATGTACTTATTCAGATCATTTCTAAAGTCAATCGTACTCTAACGGCTCTATTTCACACCAATGAGATAGTTTAGATCACTTCAAAGGCGGTTTGTACTATATGTATAGGCTCTATTTGACAATGAAATGTTAGTTCTGATCGCTTTAAAAGTGTTTTGTACTCTAAAAGCTCTATTTGACCCTTATATACTACAAGACAATATATATATATATATATATATATATATATATATATATATATATATATATATATATATATATATATATAACATGAAAAAGGCTTACTGTTTAAAATAGCATTTATTAAAAATGCCAAAAATGTATATCAAAAATCAACTTACAAAACTAATGTTACAAAGAATAACTATATACATGTACAACAACAGCATAAACAAATACAAGATGAAAAGAGCATTTATTAAAAAGGCTAAAATGTTTATCAAAATATCAAAACTACAGTTACAAAGAATAATATATACAACAGCACCTAACAAATGTAAGTAATGATTATTAAAACAACTTTCTTATACTTTGAAAAATCGTTGTAAAACATAGAGCCGGCCTCGCTCAGTCGGTAGCACGCTCGAATCTAGGTCGTGAGTTCCGAGTCCCGCTGATGACAGGTTGGATTCTTGTCTTTCGGATGAGACAGTAAAAACTGGAGGTCCCGTCACAGTAGGTGTCGGAACGTTAAAAAACCCTCACTGCTCAATGGCCGTAAGTGACGAGCACAGGTCAAAATTTGAAGCCCTTCACCGGCATTTAGTTACGTCTACATATGAGTGAAATATTCTGTAGTGGGACGTTAAACAACAATAAACAAACGAACAAACAAACGACCAAGATGTAAAACATAAGATCAATAAACCTTTATCATTTAAAAACGGTATACTTCAATACACAATGCAGCGGTGGGAACAAAATCGGCCAAAAGATGTTGAGATCATTTCATAACGATTAAAATCATCTCAACACTTGTAGAGCATTTACCGTTGGCAATACCCAATTTGAAAGGGTAATACATAGCATTATCTGTTCTGTCATAAGATAGTACCCAACCTGTATTATAGGGTAACATATTTGTTTGTAATTTAACAGTTCTAAACTATACATGGTAGGCGTAATTAATACATGTAAAAGCGTAAAAGCCAGTGCTGGTCCTGTAACAAAGTAGAACATCACTAATGCAGTCCATAAGGCACATAAAACAACAGTGACAAACATAAATATACATTATCATACGTATGTACAAACAGAGACATTAGAAATATTGACTTTAAATTTAATAATAATTATTTTCTACTTACAAATTATTGCATAGATCTACTTTGAAACCTAAAGAGAATTACTCTTCAGTAATTGTTACCATCGCCGCTCAGACACTCCTGTAATGATTAAAATTATTCAAGTGAATACCATCATTTTCTGAGACTTCTGATTTACATCTTAGATAAGCACCAGGGGCTTGTTTTACAAAAAAATGTTAAGTCCTAAATGTCATGGGACTGACCAATCAGTGATGCCTTGCCATGCTAGGTAGGGGATGACCATTTGATTTTGATGGTGGGTGGGGTGTGTGCTAGGATCAAATTTGAAAAAGGGCAAGATCAGAATTTTGGGTGAAAAAATCCAAGATTAATAATTTGTCAAAATAAAAAGGCAGAATACAACTGATGAAAGAAGTCGGTCCAGTTTTGCGAAACCCTTAAAAGCTGAATTTAATAAATTAACTTTTATATTCAACAAATATACAATAAATAAATAAATAAATAAAATGTAAGATTTTGGCACAACCAATATGAAACAAGATTGGTCATTTTTTTTTACCTTCACTTAATAATAGATAAGAAAAATAAATAAAAAAGTAAAAAAAAATCTAAATTAAAATCCACAGTTCAAATGGTAGAAAAACAAAGTCACAAATTAAAGCTTTGGTAATTTGAATTCATTATTACTTCTGTATCTTAATTGTTTTTTTGCACTGATTTGAACTATTGCACTCATCTTGAACATTCATAAACTTTAATAAGATTTCACATTAGTAACTATAGGGTCAAAAGAATTCCATATTCTGAAAATGGTTTGTTAATATTTACTCTAATTGTAAAGTATCATTTGGCATGAAATTATTTTGTTATAAAATGATGTTCATCCCTAAATATTATATGTAATGAAATAGCAATTTCATGTTTATTAACTGAGGCTGTTCTTGTTACATTTTATAGCAAACTGTAGTGTGGAAGAGAGGTGATGTTTTAAGTTTGGTTTGGTAAGTTTGTTAAGAGGTCTCAGTTCAATGAGAACATAATAATGTAACATAATCGGACTGTCAATGTAGTGCATTTGAGATATAAGCAGGTTCCAATTTGATGTCTGGAATCTAAGGGGACGACTATTCGATTCTGAGTGGTTGGGGTGGTGGCAACTTTTGTCTAGTCAGTTTATTTATTTTCATAACGTCGCAAATATTTTTTCAAGCAGACCAGAGACAGATTATATATTTTCTGTTGTTTTCTCTTTTTTATTTTTTTTTGCTGCAATGTCTTGTCATGTGTTCAGAAATGTAATATATTGTAGTGGCAGATCTAGAATTTTTTCAAAGGGGACGTTGAGGGGACACTGAATTATTGAGAGTCAAGATTGTGATAAGGAAACCTTTAGGAAGGTTACATGCTATCCGATTTCAATAATTTGGAAGCCTTAACTGGTATTTAAGGGGCCTCTGTGGCCGAGTGGTTAGAGCATTGTACTTTGAACCACGAAGTCTCTCACTTCTGGTCAATGCAGATTCAAGCCTTACTTGAACCTTAGTTATTTTTGTGAGAAAGTTTGCAAGTTTACTTGCTGAAAGCCAGTTCTCTCTTTCCATAAACATTGTAACTGGGTTGTTGAGTGTGGCGTAAAATACTATTCATAATTCTGTTATTTGATCAGTGTCTGGACACACAAAAATTGAGTGAAAGTCATTGTATTAAATCTTCAATCTTGTTGTTCTCAATGACAGGGGAGGATCAACGAATTTTCAAAGTTTTGTTTTTGTTTTTTTTTTCTTCGGGTTGGTGGTGCAAAGCCACTGTATGCGTGTAAATGGTGTGTTCAATCAGTATAAAGAATTGGATATCATCGATGATTAGATTTTCATAGCTCTACATTTTGATACAATGCAAATTATGTTCAAAAATAAAATTTTATATTTCATACATGTTGAGAAAACGCAATACCGATATGTAGGGCAAACACTTTAGAAAGAAAATGAAATAAAACAAAATGTAGTTTAAAAAAAGCGATGAAATTCAAAATATACAGAGAAAGCCGGGGGTCTATAATTTAAATTTAGAGGAAATGGAGGGTATATAATTGTTTTCGCCGGGCGGCGGTATTTTATATTAATTTTTACATTAAACATTTTCTTGTCAAATTCTGAGCTTCTGAGTTCATTTTTACTGTATATATATTACATCTTTATTTTGGCGTCCAAAGGGGTGGGGGCGTATGCCCTTAATGCCCCCCCCCCCCCTTAAATCTGCCACTGAATTAAGACATATATTTGACTCTACTGGTTAGGGACAAGTAGCCTCCAGGACCAGTAACCAGCAGACGAAATCACACCATAGCCGGGTATTTGTTCTAGCTGGCTACTGGTCACCGACCAGTAATGAAAAAAAAGTGGGAAGCGTAGCGAGCCCAAAGAATTGAAGAATGAAATATGGTGAGCAAATAACCCCAACATTTTTAAACATTTATTTAATTTTCACCACAACTTCGGCACAAGTTAAGGTCAGATTATTTATTTTCTTGTTAGTAAAGGACATATTTACTTTTTAGGCCAGAATATTTATTCCCAGATCCCGCCCCTCTCAAAATCAAATGGCCGTCCCCTAAATAATGAACTTCCTTGGCCCGAACATTTTCTGGGTAACATACCATGGACCATGATAAGTAAACCTGTGATTTTGTGTCTGGTATCTAGAAAATACCTCGTCAAGATTCCCAATCTTTTAATTCCGGGTAGGATACTCTCCAACCCCTTCGCCGCCACTAAATTTTAACTTTGGAGGTTTAATCAATCTAAACATGTATATCATTGGACATATCATTTGGAAATATTATAAACATAATAACAAAGTTACAATGCTCAAACATATCCTAATTTAGTTTTTGGAAGCTATATAAAGGCTTCTTAGGACTTGTAGAATAAAAAAACTCAAGAGTAGCCTGGACTTTTTCCCCTCCATTATAAATGATATTGGGCTATATTCCCACTACAAATCTTATCTTTTTCCCATATTTTGCAAATATTCCCAATGATTGCATAACATACACGTACTATCTTTTCACTATTTCTCATTTCAGTGCTGATATATTCAATCCTTCTTTTCCTTGAAAGTTGAAATATGGTAGCTTTAAAAAATAGCAAAAAAAAGAAATAAAAAACAAGAGAAAAATTCCGAATTTTGAGCAAAAATCCGGCGAAATTCCCAATTCCATGGGTCATGTTCCAAAAATGGTATGAACAAGCCTTGGTAGCATACCCAAGAGTAACCCAGACCCACTAGCATAAGGTTTGTCTCTTGTAAATTTCCACCATAAACTAGCATTCAGCTTATGTTTGTTGAATGGCGTCTGATCACACCTCTGTATTTTCAGAAGTCTTTTCATGTCCAATTTTCATCGGATTTGTATATTCTCTCGTGAGGCTCTACCCTAATATTACAGATTTAAATTTTATTCAGGTATTTCTGTGAGTGCTTTCCATTTGTTCCATTGTCTTTTTAAACTTTGAAAGTAATATTCACCTTTATTCACTGCTATAAATTTTAGAACATTATAATTATTAGTTATCAACTTCTTGAAGCCAATATATAGATATGGGTTGCTGTAAACAATGTAATGTTTCATTACTAGTAAAATAAAGTTGTCTACAGTATTGTAAACACCATGATGGTTATTATATAAACCAAAAATAAACATTTCTTTATTGAAAGCAAATGGTATAAATAAACTGTCTAATATACTACAGAACTCTTGTATAAAGTTTTGAACAATGTCACATTTCCAAAGGGCATGTTCAATTGTTTCTAATTCGTTGTTACACCTTGTACAGTAGGGACTGTCAACAACAACTGCTCTATATAAATAAGAGTTTGTAGTAAGAATATATTGATTAATTCTGTATTGAAACCACTGTAACTTAGCTTCTTTTGTTACTTGAAAGGGAAGTTAGTAAATTTTACCCCATGTTTGATCATTAAAGTCAAATATTTCCTCCCATTTTTTTCGACCAATAGAGATACACGTGCTGTTGCTTTTCAACAGCAAATTGTAATAAAGTTTTGCTCCTTTTGTATACTTCAGAACTATTTTCAAGTTAAAAAGTAAGCATGGATAGTATAGAGGCTCACAAGGTCTAGTACTTTCTGTAATGTATTTCTGAATGATACGAGTAATACTTAGGAATTGTAAAAAGTTAGTATTAATATTATATCTTTCTTTAAATTCTTCCAGATTTAATATATAAGCATTTATTATTATAATCTTTAAAAAGATCATGAATATGGACAATTCCTTTTTTAAACCATTGTTTGTAAAAAAAATAGTTTTATTGTCTATAGTTAATTTTTTATTGTACCAAATAGGAATTTCAGCTACTGTGCTGATGTGAACATCACTGACTTCAGCAGTTTCAACAACTTTTTCCCAGGCCTGGAAAACTTCTTTCCAAACTATGTTTATAAAATCTGTTCCACAATTCGCAAGCATATTTTCATTAAATTTTGTAAAAAGTATTTTTTGCCACTTACTAGTTGTAGTTTAGAGCCTCCTCACCCAGGTTATTTTGAGAGATTTTATATAAGTTTTCAAATGTAACATGTTAAGTCCCCCCTCTAAATATTTTTTACAACTATATCTCTCTTTCAACTTTGTCAGATTTACTATTCCATAAAAGTGCAAAAAGATCTGAATTTAATTTATTTATGAAATTATCACTTGGGTTAGGTATTGACAAAAACAAATGGTTAAATTGTGATATTATTAAATATTTTATTAGCTGAATTTTTCCTATTGGTGTCAAAACTCTTCTGTTCCAAGTTTTAATTAGAGATATCAGTTTTACAAGTTTTTTGTCAAAATTTAATTTAGGTATTCTCAAAAGATCAACATGAAATTCTATACCAAGTAAATTAAAAGTGCTATTTCTCCATTTTAAATTAAATTCAGGGTAGGTTACCACCACTGTATTTTCTATTTCCAATCCAAACTGCCTGAGTTTTGTTTAGATTCATTTTCAAACCAGAAATACTTTCAAATACTTTAAGCTCTTTTAACCCACCAAAATTAAGAGTAGTGTCATCAGCATATTGGGGTAATAAGATAGGGGTATCGTCAATATGGATGCCTTTAATGTTTTTATTATTTCTGATTCTAACAGATAAATTTTCTGCACATAAAACGAAAATGTACGGCGCAATAGGGTCGCCTTGACGGCATCCGTTTTTAATTTCAAAAAATTGAGACAAATTGCCTCCTTGATTTACAGCAGAATTAGTCTTTTTATGAGGTGTTTTTATCCAATTTTTTATATCTGAACCAAAGTTAAAATATTCAAAAACCTTTTCCATGAAAAGTCAGGAAACAGAATCGAATGCTTTTTCGAATTCTATCATTTAAAGATTCCAGGAATATCATTGTCGTCTACATAATGCAAAATATCGTAAATAAATCTACTATTTTCCCCAATATACCCCCCTTGAATAAATCCTGTCTGATCACTATTTATTAGTTTACCTAACACTTGTTTTAATCTATTAGGGATTGAACCAGAAGCACTTTTGTATATATTATTTAAAAGAGTAATTGGCCTCCAATTTTTATGAATTGTATAGGTTTATCCCCCTGTGGCAGACAGGTAATTATACCTTGTTTTTGAATAACTGATAATTCCTTATGTAAAAGTCCATAGTTAATAGATCTGACAATAAATATACCTAGTTGTTTCCAGAAAACATTTAAAAATTCAACAGTAAAACCATCTGAACCAGGGCTTTTATTATTTTTCATTTTTAAGTGTCTGTAATGCTTCTGTGTATGTAATCTGTCCTTCCAAACTTTCAGCCTCTGGTTTACTTAACTTTGGAACTTCCATGTTTTTTAAAAAAATCATTTAAATCTATATCATCATGGGCTACACTGTCACTTATGCTATATCATATTTTTGTAAAAATTATGATAGTCTCGTTCAGGATCTATAACTAAATTAAAATCTCCACACACAATATATGAATCATTATCAAATAAACCTAATGTGTCTATTATCTTATCATAAAAATGGACTTTCTGTATTAGGACCATATATTGTGATTAAAGTCAATCTATTGTTCTCTATCTCCAAATCTAGAGCCAGAAAGTTCCCATCCCTTTCTTTTTTTCTCTCTAAGAACCTTGTATTCAAAAAAAAAATTTATTTAAATAAAAATTGCCACCCCCCCCCCCCCCCCTAGAATTTGAACTCGGAGAACTGAAGTAACACTCAATACCCCACTCTGCCCGTACCATGTTTTCTATTTCAGGAGTAAAATGGGTATCTTGGATGCAAAATATATTGTATTTTTTACATCTTAAATAGGAAAAGACATCTTTTCTTTTATTTTTATCCCCCAGACCTTTACAATTTAAGGTAAGTATTCTAATACCTTTCATGTTGATATTTTATGACTAATTTACTATGTCTCCCCTCATACCAGCTGATGCATATTAGTAGATGTGCATTTGTGAAAGGAGAAAAGAGGAAAGAAAGATAGGAGAAAAAAGAATAAAAAGACATTGTAAGAAAGTGGTCTGTAGTTCTGACCACTATCAACCAAGCTCAGGTGAAAGTATAACTGTATATAAGGTAGTTACATATTCAGCCTATTAATTGAAATGCTTGTTGTGTTTACAACTGTACAGGTAGGCCTAAACAATGCTTGTGTTACATATACCTGTGGTTGTGTAGATAAACAATGTAAAGTAATTAAGTGCAATCAAAAGTACAATAGGCTGTCCAAACATGCTTCACATGGTAAAAAAAGGACCTAATATTGAAAGGTCACTATAAATACAAGCACATTGAAAATTACTGACTGTTTTGTCTACACAATCACATTTACATGTAAGATAAAGATTATGTATCTACATATAAATATAACTGTACAAAGACATGCATTTCACATAAGTAGTATATGTCACCCACTTCAGCCCCCATTTTTTTCCGAGAACTGGACGACGTGTACATTTCCCGGAATTCCGCTGTCACGTGATCACACACAGGTAAATGGCGTTATATATAGACGATGATATATAACGTGTTTACGGGATTATACGCGACACGGCGATAGATGATTTCAATTTTATCTGTTCCTAGAGATGACAATGTCACGCTCCTGTGATCACCAGGTAAATGCCGCACGAGTCGTTTTCGCCGTACAGGTGTCCCACTCGTATAGTGTAGCAAATTTGAAAATGCCATAAGTAATTTCACCCCCAATTTAAAAACATGTCCCATGCACATCGATCTACCGAACGTTATTGGATTTGACCGATCCCGCCCGAGAGATCTATTACGGCCCAATATATCGTAACCGTTAATTAGATCTCCCGATTTCCCCCCGATTTTAAAAAAAACGTTTTTTAAGACCCAAACGTGTCTACACGGGGCAGACCTATCGTTTTGATAAAATTTCCGAGACAGAGATTAAAACGTTTACAACCTGGTCGGACGAGTATAAAGTAGTCCTATTGAGGGACAGACCTATCGATATAGACCTTTTATTTGTGCAACTCGTGAGGTCGGTGATGAACGATAGAGGGTTGCAAAACGGCGATAAATTTCGCATCATCATCAATCATCCGAAATTCCCGAACATGTTCAGTACGAAATATATCAACGTCTCGGTGTGATTTAGCCGAAGAGTTTATTTAAAGAATTGGAAAAAATATATAGAAATTACGAGGTGCCCATAGACGAAGTAGAAATAACCGTCCAGTCTACGAAAATGCCGAGGGGGAAGGGGAGACCCAAAGAACCGTGACAAAGGAGAAACCTCGTCGTCGAAAAGAAGTAATCATCACGATTAAAAAAACGACGACGCCCACGTGTCTGGCACGAGCCATCGTGACGGCGGTGGCCAACAAACATAAAGATAAATGGACGAATTCCCAGCTTCGACTACGTTTCAACGAGAGTCGCAAATTACAAAGGGTCGAAGCGTTAAAACTTCACGAAGAAGCGGACGTTCCCGTCCGGGATCACGGTTGTACCTTAGAAGACGTGAAAACGTTTGCCGATCACTTGGGCGTGCAGATCAACATAGCGGACGGCGATCGGTTCAACGAGATCATCTATACGACCGAAGGAAGCAACGACGACGCGATCTATCTGATACAAGAATAAAAAATCACTTCGACGTGATTACGACCATGGACGGGGGTTTTTGGGTAAAAAACATTACTGTCACAAGTGTAAAAAATCGTACGACAAACGAGATCGTCACAGATGCCCCGAAAAGTGTTTATCGTGCTTCGGTTATGATTGTCCCGGGGCGAAAGGAAAGTGTGCGACGATTGTAACAGAACGTTTTTCGGCGAAGACTGTTTTTAAAGGAACATAAACGCGTCAGAGGCACGCGAGACGGCGCAACCGGAACGTGGTTTGTTCAATCGTTTCAGAAATGTTTAGAGTGCGAAACGGGTGGTCAAGGACTTGGAGTCCCATATATGTGGCCATTCGGAATGCCCGAATTGTCAAGAATACGTCGACATGACGACGCACAAGTGTTTCATGCTCAAGAAACAATGCAAGGGCGGAAAGTGCACGGGGTGCACGGACAAGAAACCGTGTTACAGTTGTAAAACGCGAACGACAGAGTATTATTTTTACGACATAGAAGCGACGCAAGACACCGGCGTTCACATACCGAATCTAATCGTGTGCCAAGACTTTGGCGGTCGTCAACACGAATTTTCTAAACCGTAGACGAGTTTTGCAAGTTTGTGTTGGATCAAGAAAAGTATACGTTCATCGCCCACAATGCCAAAGCGTACGACGCGCAGTTTTTGTTAAAGTATTTCGTGGAACATAACATTAAACCCGTATTCGCATTTACAACGGTACGAAGATCATGTACATGGAAGTCGGTCGTATTCGCTTTATCGATTCCATAAATTTTTGTCCAATCTTGCTCTGGCAGAGTTTTCCGAAGACGTTTGGTCTGACTGAACTCAAAAAGGTTATATTTCCCGCATTATTTCAACAAACCAGTGTCACCAACGTTACGTGGGACCGTTGCCCAGTAAAAAACACTACGGTGTCGATCACATGAGCAAACGCAACAGGGAAGAGTTTTTAAAGTGGTACGAGGTGCGAAAGAACAACGTGTTTGATTTTCAGAAAGAATTGAGGGGTAGTACTGCACGTCCACGTCGACATATTACGACGGTCCCATGTTGAAATTCAGGGAAGACTTTATCGTGTTGGAAAACATAGATCCGTTTACAGTACGTGACGATAGCGTCCGTGTGTAATGACCGTGTACAGAAGCAATTACATGCCCAAAAAGACATAGCCGTCCATCAACGATAACGTCGTTCACGAAAACGTACAGCGCGAAATCCATTTCTTGGTTGGATCAACGTGGCCGGAGAGAGACGGCGTCGTCATTCGACACGCGTTGAACGGCGGCGAGGTGACTCTACCTACCCGACATCGGTAAAGTCGAACGGGTATTGCGAAGACACGAAGCCGGTTTACGAATTTCAAGGGTGCTTCTGGCACGGGTGTAAAAAGTGTTACGCGCAAGGAACCATCAATAACAAGAACCAATTCGACATGGACACGCTCAGAAAACGAACCTCCGCGAAAAACGAGAAGATACGACGGGCCGGTTACACGTTCGTGGAGGCCTGGGAATGCGATACGAAAGGCATAAACGGTAAAGAGATCGTGACGCCGTTAAGACCCCCGAGACGCCTTTTTTCGGCGGTAGGACCAACGTGACCAAGTTGCTGTAACCGACTTCGACGGAAGAGGAAGAAAAGGGACGATACGTCGACTTTGTCAGTCTGTACCCGACGGTCCAGTTTTATATAAAGACCTACATTCCGGATCGGTCATCCCCACCAAAATAGTTAATCCCGAACGCGTCGATCGAACTTGGTTGGGGGTTCGTCAAATGTAAAGTCGTGCCGCCCCGGAAATTATATCATCCCTGTCTTGCCCGTCAAAATGAAATGCGGAGATGCCGAAAAGCTCTTTGTTCCCAGCTGTGTAAGACGTGCGCCCGAACGACAGGCACAGACGCCGTGCGAACACGCCGACGAGCAGAGGTCGTTTTGCGGACACGTGGTGTACTCCCGAGCTATTCAAGGCCTTGGATAAGGGTTACGAGATAGAGGAATTTATGAAGTTTTGGGATTTTCTCTACACCAGTGAGGACGTAGACCTCTTCAGAGACTACGTCAAGAACTTTATGAAGATCAAGATGGAAAGTTCCGCATTAAAGGTGGGTCCGGGCACCCCTTACGACACGGAAGAACGGTATAAAGACATGGTCAGAGATTTTTTGTAAAATATAAATTTTTAGTATTTTTTATAACCATGCAGTTTTTTGTATTTTTTTGTAAATTAGTTTACATCCCTATTACGCCAGTACCACCGCGGGATCCCACGGTTCGTCTCTCCCGGTACGGCGATTGTAATAAACCCAATATGTTTTACCAATCCAGTCCGCCGCGGGATCCCACGGCACGTAACTGTCCCGGTAAGTTCGGTTGTAATCAAACCAAAAAGATTTGTTTATACCAGTCCACCGCGGGGTCCCACGGCTCGTCGCTCACAGTATAACATTTGTACTTAAACCAACCTTTTTTGTCACCCCAGTTCACCTCGGGATCCACGTCTCGTATCTCCTGGTAAGGGTTGTTGTAATCAAACCACACTTTTTTACGCCACCAGATCTCTGCATCCAAGGCTATCTCCGTTTTTAAATAGGATCGTTCCTCCTCGTCTTATAGGGCTAGTTCCTCCTCGTCTAATCCGTCTAGGGCTTCAACCAAGTATATCCCTACTGGACAGACACCACCAAATATTTTCCCATAGGCCTCAATGCTAATTTACAAAACTTCAGGTCACTGTCACTCCCATGTTTATTATATCTGGGTCAAATAAGTACCCTGTGGTGAAGATCAATATTTTTTGATAACAAAATTTGCAATCAAAAATGTCTAGTTTGCCGTTGCATTTTTACTTCAAATTTTCACTTGTTTACAACTCGTAGTATTCGCGCACCAAAGGAAAATATCTATTCTCATATGACCCCTCCCCTTTCAATTTTCAACCGAACAACCCCTATAATTTTCCAAAGTACTTACCAATATTCATGTATCTTTTTTATCACCTTTATTTCACTTATTAATGGCAAAACTAATTTTTTCATTTAATGACCAATCAGATCGCTGGGCTCATTTTACCCTCCGCACAACTTTGGGTGTCCAAAAATGTCTGCGCCCATGTTGTAAACAAAGCCGGTGTTTTTCCTATAGATTTATTCCAAAACATTGCCAAAAATAGTCATTTTGCATTTTTTGGAAATCTCACTAACTGTACACCAAGCCCTCCTTAATAATGAGGATGGGAACCCAAACATGAAGAGAAACACAGTCTATAATGTGTCACACCCCTACCTCTCAATCTCATTCATTGATATTAACCAAATAAATGCATTATATGAAGAAGTTGTCTGTTTTTCTTTCATGATTTTCATTCAGAATTGTTTTGTAACACATATATTTCATTATTTTGAATGATTTCATACCATTATTTACCAATATTGACCATGATATCAAATAAGGTAGAAGGTACCCTTAATAATGGAAAAAGTGACAAAATATACCATTTTCTCTTCACAAAAACTAAAAAAAATATTGGATCATTGCTTAATGAGCAATGGAACCAATTAGGCACCAAGAAGTAAAGAAGCAAGTTCTGAAGCTCACTTAATAGTAAACCATGTCATTTTTTATATCATCAAATGCTTTTATTGACAAGGAATGAAGTGCACCCTTAATAAAAGTGTAAAACTTCTGGGAGGGATATACCCTTACAAGTACAACACATTTTCAATAGACTTATTGTGTTCATTTATATAAAATATGTTATTGTAATCATTTATCAGACATGTCCATGTTTTTGTTTCATCCCTTAATTACAGTCTCATGAATGTAAAGTAATTGAATACAGAGGGCAGATAAGCTGAGTCTGACATTTAAAATGACTGACTGACACTTAAATGGTGCAAAATGATAGTCAAATTGCTTTTTAAAAAGGATATGACATATGTATATAGTTCTGTTTCAGGTGAAAAATTAAGTCAAATTTTAATTATACTAAGTTTTGAAACCAGTAAAAGTTAATATCAGGTGTTAATTTTTTGTCCTGGTATAACCCCAAGAGAGTGTTAAGTTGACATTTGCTGGAGTGGGGGGGGGGTGAAAAAAATGTGATTCAAACAAAAAATGCATGACTGAAAATTTTGAAAACTTATATGAAAACATGCAACTTGAATGAATATTAGATGCGTTAACTAATACAGAAAAATATATAATTGATACTTTATAATTATCCTTTACAGGTACTTTCAGTATGATAATTATATAAAAATCTCTTATTGGACAATATTTGCTGGTATTATAAAAAATATGAAATATTCCTTCTACAGGTTAAAAAATGTTGATAGATTATGAAAAAAATGTTAAAAACGCCCTAAATTTCTAAAGAAATTTTTTATTTACAAATTTTTATAGTTACCCAAAGTTAACACAGTATGACCTAACCACAATATGGAAATTCTTGTGTACAGATCAGCATAAGGGGGGGGGCGGTATTTAAATTAATTTTTCATACTGTTTAAAGTGTAAATGGCATGATGAAATATTTTACTGATGAGACTTATATGCTGAAATGCAGTTTAATACAATTTTCATAAAAATTGAGATGGTTTTTTACCCTTCAGATGCAGTACATATATACAACTAAAGGTACAAAATACACTGCATGAGTAAAATGAACATGGTCCAATATGTAGATTTTGCCCTCAAAAAAAGAAAATCAACCAGTCTTTAACCTCAAAAAGTCTGATTTTAATTCAAAATGAGTTAAAATTTACAATAGAAACATCATTTTCCAAAATATCTCGCTAAAATTTAGTCACTATGCATAACCATAACTATATGATTATATTTATAAAAGAACATGTGGCATGTTTTGTAGGAGAGGTGGGGGTATAACTATACTGAATTTTTCCAAGAACAGATGAAATTTTGACCAATAAATGATAAAATATTAGTTCTAGGTGTGTAATCTAAAACATACTGATAAAATTAAGAGATCTCAATATATGCAACAAATACATAATAATGTGTGTAGAGGGCAGCACACCTATTAAATTTTGCACCTTGTGGACCCCCAACAGTGCCCCCATTTCATATAGACCCTCAGATCTGTTTAAAAGTATGAGTAAAAGTGAATGAATTGCAATTTGGGTGATAAAAATGAGAGAAATTGGCGTACTTTAAGGCTTCATCCAGCCTACATGTGTCAAATGTGAATTTCTCTATTAGACAGACACCACCAAATATTTTCCCATAGGCCTCAATGCTAATTTAAAAAAAAATTTACAAAACTTCAGGTCACTGTCACCACATGTTTATATATCTATCTGGGTCAAATTAAGTACCCTGCTGGGTGGAAGATCAATATATTTTGATAACAAAATTTGCAATCAAAAGTATAGGTTGCCGTTGCATTTTTACTTCAAATTTTCACTTGTTTACACAAACTCGTAGTATTTCCGCACCCAAAGGAAAATATCTATTCTCATATTGACCCCTCCCTTTCAATTTTCAACCGTCAACCCTATAATTTCCAAAGTACTACCAATATTCATTGTATCTTTTTTATCACCTTTATTTCACACTTATTAATGGGCAAAACTAATTTTTTTCATTTAATGACCAATCAGATCGCTGGGCTCATTTTACCCTCCGCACAACTTTGGGTGTCCAAAATGTCTGCGCCCATGTTGTAAACAAAGCCGGTGTTTTTCCTACTACAATGTCTATTACGGATTGTGGGTCATCCATGTCCCACCTAGGTTTAACACCTTCTGCGATGTCGTGACTTATTTTCTTCTTAAAAATACTACGTCTTATCTGTCTTGTTGTATCCATGGCTTCAATGAATTGACTAAAACATTTTAATGACATTTCAATTTTTTCACACTATACGATTGGGACACCTGTACGGCGAAAACGACTCGTGCGGCATTTACCTGGTGATCACAGGAGCGTGACATTGTCATCTCTAGGAACAGATAAAATTGAAATCATCTATCGCCGTGTCGCGTATAATCCCGTAAACACGTTATATATCATCGTCTATATATAACGCCATTTACGCGGAATTCCGGGAAATGTACACGTCGTCCAGTTCTCGGAAAAAAATGGGGGCTCAAGTGGGTGACATATACTACTCACATACTCAGTAAGAATATATCACTATAACAGTACTAAGTCATATATTCACATATAAGTAAATACATGTAGTAACCCACATGTAATACTAGTACAGATTTACACGGATATGTTCACAATTGGAACCCTTTTTTTAAAATATAAATTTCTTAGTTAATTAGTTGAACCAGCGATATATAAAGCTAATATTATTAGCTTTATATATCGCTGGTTGAACTCATTACTTTGGAAGCTGCACAATTAGCATTATCATGTATACATTATACAGCACAATTAAAAATTACATTGTGCATGTTTGTTTGTTTGTTTATTGTTGTTTAACGTCCCACTCAAGAATATTTCACTCATATGGAGACGTCACCAAATGCCGGTGAAGGGCTTCAAATTTTGGCGTATGCTCGACACTTACGGCCATTGTAGCAGTGAGGGTTCTTTAACGTGCCAACACCATACTGTGACACCCGGGCCTCCAGTTTTTACTGTCTCATCCGAAAGACAGGAAACCAACCTGTCGCCGGCGAGACTCGAACTCACGACCTCACGATCCAGAGTCGATCGCGCTACCGACTGAGCCAGGCCGGCTCATTGTGCATGAAGACAGTGAGAACTGTCACCAACCAAGTCTTGAACATTTCAGTGAGTGCGTTGTTCATAATTAAAATGTATCAATACTATCAGTGGTTTGTAGACTTAGAATCAAAGTTAAGTAATCTCATACCAGCGATATATAAAGCTTTATATATCGCTGCTCATACTTACAGTCACAGATATTCTCAAGATTTTAGATACATTATTAAAGCACTTATATTCCTTAGGAAAACACAAATGTTGGGGAACAAAATGTTGATGGTATCACATTATATACACTATATGACATAGTCACCTGTCATTTCACAGTCAATGTGCACAGGTTGGTGAAAGTTGTTGTCATTCAACAAAAAGTTCTTAGACAGGATTGTGTCATGTGATATCATTCTTGTCTTTCCATTTTTCAGTTTCAAAAATAGTTTGCCATCAACACTCCACGAATTTTCCACACACTCCAGGTTGAAAGCTTCCTTTAGTCTCTGTTGGTTAACATGAGTTAAGTCCTCATATACCAATTGTTTTTTTCCTTCAAAAGCTTCCATGCTGAATAATTTCAAACTTCTTTCTCCTTTGAGTAAAAACACTTTCAAACTTATTACTGTCTTCAATCCCTGTAATCCGGATAGAATTTTTCCTTCCATATTGCTCCAGGTCATTGACATTGTGCTTATTTTCCAGGACCAACAACACTCTATTGTCACTTTCTCTAACTTTAATACTATTTGCTTTAACTCCTAATTTTCTGCCTCTAAATAAAAAACTCTGCCCTCTAGTCTTTCTACCAACTCCTTATTTTCCTCTCTTATTTCTTCTCTAAGTTTCTTTATCTGAGTTTTCATATCAACTCTCATGGAATTCAGCAACTCATAGATATTATCCAGTTTCTCATCTGTACTCGGTTTATTTCCTTCACTAACCTTGCCTGGACTAGGACCTTTTCCTTTCCCACTGATGCTCGCACATATTGTTGCAGCCATTTCATGTGTTTAGAGTCCCAAATGTATAGTATAGTTATCTTTCACTAATAAACTTGGCCAGAATTTTAACACCTTTACATATGTATTACACAGATAAGATCACATAGCACAAATAGGCTAATGAGCTGGTAATAGTAGTCACTACACTGGTCACTGAACCATGCCTTATTCCAAACAAAGACAAAGGAGCAAATAAATTTCCTTCAAAATCTTAAAGAATGAATTCTCCAAAACGCTTTTGACACTGAAAAAGCTTTCCACAGCTTGTCATAAATACACTGACAAAATATCAGAGTAATAAATCCAGTACTATGGGTGGAATTTCAGAATTTTTACAGAGGAGAAAAAACACAGCCTCTGACAAGTTCAGTGGTGGCCTTGACCATATCGTTTTATAGCCATAGTTAATTAATGTCATCATTATTGCTAACTACAAAAAATCCAGGACAGGATTGAATAAAAAATAAAACGTTAGGACAAAAATTGCAACGAAAAAAAATCTAGGATAAAAAATTTAGTCCCCCCCCCCCCCCCCCCATTTGAATCAAATGGTTGCTCTCTTAGGTCTAAAAGTTCGGATTTGAGATTTAGGATCTTTCTTACAACGGACCCCTGGTACTTTATCATTCTTAAAGTACCAATCTAGATATCTGTTTACTTAATCAACCCGTTCATCGAACCATAGTAGTAGAGACTGTGTTGTTTATTTCGCTTCACTGGAAATCTCTGAAGTATCTGCATCACAAAAATATTTTAACTTCAAATGTAAATAAAACACTAAAAGACTAAATTCGAAATTCCTTTAGCAACGGTCATTATTACCAACTCTGGATCACAAAGGTCATATACTGTAACGTTTCACCCTAGCGTGAACTACACAAGCACACACGGGAGAGTCACAAATATAAACAAACATGGGTTCGACTGCCCCTTTCGGTTGCAGATTCCTATAAATGCCGACCGGCTAACTCCTTCAGAAAATAAAACGACAATTAAATTGACTTTAGACACTAGAACATTTATTACAAAATAAATAAGAATCAAAATACAAAGACAACAACACAAAATCGAAAGTGGTGACAAAATTAACAGAGACTAAAATTACCTGTCCGAAGTCTAAGCCTAGGGACACTTGAACCTGAACTGAACACGTGAAAAACCGGTCACATACCGGAATATGTTTTACTGGCCACACACTTGCCAAATAAAAACCCGTCAAAAGTAAAAATTTTAACACTTATTCATATTTCAATCTTCCTAAAAATAAGAGTATGAAAATGAATAGTAATTATTTTTACTTAACCCCAAACTATTTTCACACAGCGCCTCGTGCCCCCGTGTCAGACCGACGACAAAAAGTTACCACTTAGAAAATTATAATATAAATTAACAAAATGATTAAAACATACTCAAGATACGTGAAAACACACACGACTAGTGTCCAAAATAGTCATTAAGGTGGTTGAAGCAAATGATGGCAACAGACAGGAAGGATTGGAAATGATATACAAAATGAAGTTCACCTCACACGAACATATCAGTATGACGAAGAAAGGGAAATAGAGAGCGTAACCATTATGTCAAATGTGTTTTATAATTGTAACACTTTTCCGGAAGTACCCGAATAACTTAACGAGCCAATAAAAATTCACAGAAAAAGTACCTCCGAAGACAAAATGTAATCAAGCGGAACCTGTCGAAGCTTGCTATATTAAAACTGTTAAATGAGGTTAGTACTGTTAAAGTTAGGTAATTAGAAAATAAATGAGAAAGAATAAAATTATAATAAACTAAATGATAGATCAAAGAAAAAAAATATCAGCAAGAATAGACAGGTTCGTCACAATACCTTATCTGTAGCAAGACCATCGATCTGTTGCAAGTCGTGAAACGTCCCCTATGAATGGTTAACAAAATCGCGAGACGTGTCATTAAAGAATGTCCAAAAGCAAGTGATTTACAGTTATCTCGAAAAATAGAGGTAGGGTAAGAAATAAAAGTGATAAAACGTGTGTACACTTCCGTAAGTAATACAATACCTCGCACCAAAATAAGAACTTGGTGAGGTATGTCTGCAACAAGCAAATGATTAAAATAATTAATAATTAATACATACAACTGCTTGTGACCAAAATGGGCGAATCCTTGATGACTTAGAGTCAAACATCTACCTTTGTCCTCATAAAAAACACGGTGCATCAGTTATGTAAAAAGGAAATGAATTAACCTTGGATTTTGTGTCGACAATGCTTTATGCAATGATCTATGGTGTTCTGTAAAACATGGACTGACATATATTTTTAAACATTTTATTAACAATAAACACAAGACATGCCTGTTTACACTTAAGGTTCCCAAAACAGATCCAGGCTACCTGTGAGACATCATACAGACACAATAAACACAAAGTACACACATACCTGGTACAAGTAATACTTATATTGCATATAATGGTAAAGGACATATATTTACATACCGACTGCAATTCCCTTCATTGCAAGTATACAGAGCGACATATATTATATATTCTGTAAATGCAGTCGCATGCCCCGAGTATTAACCACTTTACTTTTCAGCGTAAGAATACATGAACGAATTAATAAAGAATAGAATATCACATGTTTATATATTTAATCTTAAAAGTCATAAATTAGACCTACCACAAAACAAATAAAAATCACAGAAAGAAATCGGAAACACAAGACTACATATGTAGCACATTGTACATCCTACAGACCCTTTTCGCGAGATATCTAGGTCATGTTATGATGTTATGACCAGAACCAAAGACCGCAGTCTGGCACACAAATGAAAGTTCGCATCGTAGTTACAACAGAAAAAAGACAGTAAGGCCTAGTGCAACTTTGTCAAGCATTTCTTGATAAACAAGTCGATATGTTTGCCGTCACTGGATATTCCTATCAGAAACAATTCGTCACCCCCATCGTGTGAAATCAAGTTGTGTGAAATAGGCCTACTTACGTAGGTTACGTAACAATCAGTCATCATGGTTCCCAGCTGATTGGTAAAAAATGTAAAATAAAATGGCTACTTTCAGTTGTCATGAATGAATATTAGCTGTCTAACTTATTGTGAGTCACACTCAAACTCTCTATGGTATACACCATTAATAATATATCAGAATTCAAAAGCAAATTCGTTGTAAATACATTATACAGCATACTCATGGGCGCGGCCATTTGCATTTTCAATTATCTTCTGACACATTTAACCTTCCGGTTACCAAACAGACGAATATTCTAAAATAACACAAATATGACACTTATTCAAAATTTTCCATATCACTAGTTTATTTCAAAATGATATGTAATAAACGTTAATCCATTTAGTATTTCCGGACAAAAAAGGGGAACTACTTCTCGAATCACACAGCTGTTTAGCTGTTACGTCATGTGAAAAAATTCCTACCGCAAAGCCAATTACATAGAATGAATTTCGTAACCAGCTGACTGCAGATTCACAGAAAATCGTAAAATATATAAATATAAGAATTTTTTTTCATTTTTTGGAATGCATCGAGTATAAATGCATTGGATTATGGAAAAAAATTCTGTGCAGCACTAAATAAAAAACAATCCTTAAACACATATTCCCCCGTTTCATTTATATTCAAAGAAATGCATGCATGTATCCAAATATTTTCAGAAAATGCATCATGTAGAATACATAATTACAAATAAGTGAGACTCTTTATAAATGTAATTATAGAACTTTCTAGTAGAAAAAGAAGACAAAAAATCAATGAATGATGAGAGGTGAACAATGCATATATGAAAAAAGAGGAAGATGCATCGGAAACGATACGAACACTTAAATGAATCGTTTTATACTTATGATGCAGTTTTATATACAAATAAAAATTCTTTCGTTGATTTCATTAGACAGATCAATATTTCCATATAGCAATAGACTGACACTAATCGTTTTATTAGGAGGTATTGATGAGTATAGATGAGCTCTTTCGTGTGTATCTAATCTACTTTTAGTGGGAAAGTGGTGGCAGGTTTCAATTTCTCCGCATCTGCAGAGTGGGTCGGGTTCAAGGTTTCGATTAAATAAATGACATTTTAAAGAACAGGACAGCGTAAGCGAGAGTGCAAAATTTGGTTTTTACGGTCGCCTACATTATGAAAATAATAATAATAAAAAATTATTGAAATATTAATGCATCAATTTTATTATATATATATATATATATATATATATATATATATATATATATATATATATATTCTAAAACCATACCCACTATTAAGTAAAATTGAAGAAGTACCAAGAAACCTAGAAACCACAGCATCTTGATAATATCGTCTTCAGTGTACTTGTTATCGGAATCAGAGTGTTCCTTGACAACAGAAGCTTCTTCATGACCTAACACCAAATTTTTATATCTGCGATTTCCATTTTTGTACACAAAAGAGTTATATAATAGATGTTAATCTGTTTTTAATTCGTGATGAAGGATTATTGTATAAAGGGTCGACAGATCAAAGGACTTGATGCTTGTAATATGTTTGAATTTGGAGATTTTAAATGTTCCAACAATTCTTTTGGATTCTTTAGGATCCACATCTGATTGACTCCGCTTCTTGAGTAGGCCGTTATACAGTACTTCTGAGACCTTGTTCAATATGTGTTAGAAGTTTGGTAAGCATAATAGATAAAGGCTTGGTGGAACACTTAGATGACCCCGCAATGAGGGTGTGTTTATTGAGATTTTTGTGCATCTTCGGAATCCAATAAATATATTGCAAATCCAGCTCCGTGTCACTTGTGGGTATTCCAAACGAAACGAGGACGGATTTATGCTTATCTAATATTTCAGAGGTAGAGAAATCGATTAGAGAGTATGTAGGCTTTCCAGGAAGTCTGTTTAGTCCAAGTTCCTCTTGTAGGATGCTGAAGTAGTATCGCCTGCAGACAAATGTGAAGTTGTTAGATGCTTTGTCAGCAGGAACGATTATAAAATTTTCACGGAGACGGGAAAATTCTCTGACAACATCAGGGTCACGAAAAATTGAATTGTGTTTTGGAGGAGTCAATATTCACATGCAGGGATATTTCATTAGTATTTTCAATCCAGTGTCTATGGTGACTTTGAGTGATATGTATACACCCAAGAAAGAGACTGTTCCAATAAAATCAACAATAACAATGACCGCTCCCATTACCGTTAATCGAGGTCAGAAAATTATAAAGGGTTTAACTAGTATATTGAGTATTGCGGGTGTCTTTTATATTTGAATGCAGAATAACTGACCTTCTTTAAATAAAATAGTAATTATTGATGATTTGATAGATACACTTTTAAGCTTTGTAGGGACACACCGTAGTAACTAAATTTATGGCGTATAAAAACCTATATGTATTCAACTGCACCAACATGCATGTTAATAAATGATTATCCATTACTTACAATATAATATTTAAATTATCTTTTATTTAATAGCACTACTAAATACTATATTCAGCACATCACTAAACATATAAAAAATCATTACATGAGTGTCTGAGCGGTGATGGTAACAATTACTGAAGAGTAATTGTCTTTAGGTTTCACAGTAGATCTATATAATTTTTTTCTCAGATACCAAAGTATAAATCAATAGAATGTCCAGGGCATAGATACAAATCCGACAACGAAAAGGCAACTCAACATTTCACTTAGTGAAACAGAGTAATCGCAAACAAGACTATTATACCGACCGTAAATTTGCGGAACGTTGACATTAAACGCGGTTATCCCTGTGTCAATAATAAGCATCTCGGAAAATCTTACTCACAATTTCAGTAAATATACATTCTACTACTACTCTCATAACAAATTTATCTTTATTTTCATTACTCGACAATTCGCCTTATCCTCTCATAAACATCCCTTAATGCTATACACTGAAATATATTTACCTGTACCTGTTAAAGAAAATTCTAGTTTACTACCCAACATTATTCTCTTCCTGAACAATTCGCCAATCTTACATGACTGAACAATGACACCTTTTTCTAACAGTCGGGATAAAATTAAGTAGTTTTGTGATTTTCGTTAGGTCAAATATAATGAAAATTTAATGTGTTACCTGCAGATGCTCTCAGCAGAATTTCATGCAGACAGTGTGTATTTAATCCAAACTGGGAAGCCTCAGCCGTTGTAAATAAAATCAACGAGCCATCACAAACATCTACTGCGAACAGGCAAAATCTTTAAAGGAGCTGCAGTCAGAAGACAACGACATTCGGCTCATACAGCGTTTGCTCAAAGACGGGAAGAAACCATCATTTAGAGAAATTAGAGGCTTAGATACATACACAAAATCATTGTGATCTCAATTCGATTTATTAGTAATTAAAGGGGCATTAGCTATTTTTCTACATTTACTACATGCACATGATGTACAATAACAAAGAGCTAAATAACAATAAACTAAAGTCGTTCCATGACAGTTAAAACATAAGGACATCCTGGAATAAGAATAAGAGGCCAATGGCCTCATAGCTCGATGGCAAAAGAAACACGACACATTTTTAAAGTATCCTCAACAAAGCTATTTATTCAATTTTGAAGGGAAAAATTTAAATAACATTTAATACGGAATATGTCCACATATCGGTTATGCCCCAGCTAGCATGGCTATACACCAACATCCTTAAATAGCATAAATGTCAGTAAGTGTAATGTTACAACTTTTATACATTAATTAAATGAACATACAGTTGCGAAGCACGACACACAGCTCTAGTCTACGTGGGCCCTGGAATGCAAAAACACTCGCGATCGGATGACAACGTCTCACAATAAATACTTTCCGATATGTAATCTCCCAAAACGCATGCATAGTATGTCTCAAATAACACTGAGTCACCTATTGAAAAGACAAACCTCTTATATAGGTAAATTTATTGTCAAACTTAACAATGGAAAAGTAATAAATGTGAAAATGGTATTTATTCATATGTATAGTATACAACATTTTGGCTTGAAGTTCGGCATAATTTTTACCCAGAATGCATTGCAGCAGACAGAGTAAACAAAGAAGTTTTAATTTTTATTTAATTCATTTTAAATCAGAAATAGTTCCAATTTACTCAAAGTTTTATCAGATTCATCTTTATCTATAAAAACATGTTCCTGCAAATTTTCACTGCCACACGATGCCTAGAGTTTCCTTAATCGTCTACACAATGTATTTTTCAAAACCAGGGGCCACAGCATTAGCTAGATTGGCTCCGCCCATCAAGCTAAAACACATAGGAAGATTTCACAAAAGTTGTATTGGCCACGACTGATAGCGAATGTTAAAAATTATATACACGGTTGTAATGTATGTGGAAAAACGCAATGGACCCCAGAGTACAAAGCGCGCACCAATGCAGCTTGTCGACGCTGACATTCCCATGTAGAGAATTGCAACAGATATTATCGGAGAATTACCGGTATCTGAAAATGGAAACCGATACATCCTTGTAATAAGTAACTTTTATACGAAATGGACAGAAAGTTTCGCAATACGTAATATGGAAGCTGCGACTGTTGCTAGAATTCTTGTAAAAAAAATTACCTAGATTGGGATTGCATGTATAATGATGGCATACAGGTCAGCAAGGCATGAAACTACTGGCGTTACCCCTAACAAACTAATGCTGGGTAGAGAGACAGCAGGGCCACTAGACATCCCGTATGAGATGCCTCATTCAAGCGCACACCACAAAATACACGGGTATGTGCACTCATGCGGTTGTAAGATAGTATGTAGGGAATGAAATCGTTCTACAAAAGGCATGACAAGAAACTAAGCTGGGGAAATGTTCAGCAAGGTGTATCTTGTTATGTGTTATAATTTGTAATTTAGACACATGATAAAAAGTTTATTATTAATATGACCATATTGATATCATAATCCTTCTCAGCCCTTCGAACCTCAGACTGATATCTTGAATTTCGCACTGAGAAGGAGCATGATATCAAATTGGTCATATAATAATCTCTACTCTGTATGCATTGCGCAGAGCACTGACTGTTGTGTTAAGTCGTGTATTCCCTCGGCGTAGTGCAAACGTTGGATTAGAGCTACCTGGGTGTAGTAAATTAGCCGTGGCGCAATATATTATTGGCGTGTATATTATGCATGTTGTTGGTCAGTGGCAAGTATTAAATATATATATATATATATATATATATATATATATATATAATATATATATATATATATATATCTATATATATATATATATATATATATATATATATATATATATACGTTTTATATGTAGCTGTAGATACATTTCTTTATATGTAGTTTTGGTCATTTATTAAAGCGTTCGTTTTGTGTTTTGGTGTAGATATAGATTCTTTGTATCGGCGTAATTCGCATGCAGCCAGTGCGCTGACAAATTACTGTTTAATTTTAGTATTGTTATAGGAAAAACACCTGCTTTGTTTACAACATGGGCGCAGACATTTTGGACACCCAAAGTTGTGTGGATGGTAAAATGAGCCCAGAGATCTGATTGGTCATTAAATGAAAAAATTAGTTTTGCCATTAATAAGTGAAATTAAGGTGATAAAAAAAATACATGAATATTGGTAGTACTTTGGAAATTATAGGGTTGACGGATGAAAATTGAAAGGGAGGGGTCATATGAGAGAATAGATATTTTCCTTTGGTGCGGAATACTACGAGTTGTAAACAAGTGAAAATTTGAAGTAGAAATGCAACGGCAACCTATACTTTTGATTGCATATTTTGTTATCAAAAATATTGATCTTTCAGCACAGGGTACTTATTTGACCCAGATTTAATAAACATGGGAGTGACAGTGACCTGACGTTTTGTAAATTAGCATTGAGGCCTATGGGAAAATATTTGGTGGTGTCTGTCCTTTATTGTGTAGCTTGCGTATATAAGGTACTGGCTAATGTTAAAAATCCCCTACTAACCCATCAAAAGTTTACAAATTCTTGCAATTAAAATGAAATTGATGCAGTTGCTAGATATAATTATAGCGATTTTTTATCATACAACTACATGTTTAACCCTTTCACCCCTGAATATCTGAGTGGTATGCTCTTTCTGCTGTTTAAAACCAGTCTATTATGGTCTTTAGGGTAGAAAGGGTTAACGCAGCATTAGCTAAGTTATGAATATTTTCCCGGAAAGTGTGTAATAACCATGAAACGATTGTATAGCATAAACATCACCCGAGAATATGATTTACCGTTGAAAACAAAGTGCAGATGCAAAATATCAATTTATTTTGTGTTTACATGGAAACTGAAACAAGACATGACGTTTTTCTACTTTCCGATCATCTTCGTAGGGATTGATAGAGTGAAGTTACAAGGAAAACTCGCACCCAAGACGAATCGTACCCAAAAAGCTAGACCGACTGAGTTACAACGTTACCCAACAATTAATAGAAGAATTATTTTGTACTACCATATTTTGATATCATATACGAGATTTCGTATGTCAAGATACTATAATTAATGTTTAAAACAATGACGTCATACTATTGATGGCATTACATAATAAAAATGTAGAGGATGTGTAGGCAGCGGTTATATACATATTAAAATGTCTTCGCATCTTATTTACATGTATTTACTTTATACTAAAATATTTCATCTGTAAAACTGATGAAGTCTTATGGACAGAAACGGTCGTATTGAGCATTTGTGTTGCCCTTTTTATGAAAACTATGATTAATAATTCTTAAACGTTTTTAACGCAATTCTACTATTTATATATAATTAACTATATCGGTAATTTCCATTTTATTTGGCCGAGAGTACTTCCCATGTTCATTTGAATAAATTTGATACGCCTGAACGTATTTGGTACCGCTGACTAATGACGTCACTGTAAGCACACACAACCCGGCCCGACGGGAGACGTTTTTAACATTATTATAACATCTCCCTGGAATTTGTATTATGTAGAGAATATTTAAAACATTAATCAGTAAGATATTAGATTTTTATTCAGCCCAATGATTCAAAGTTTAAAATTTAAGTGAGGTATTCCTATTTTCAAAGTTAGATAAACTGACAGTAGAAACTTCGATCGACACCTCAGTTGTTGGTGTTGTTTAACATCCCACTCAAGAATCTTTCACTCATATGGATGTCAACATATGCCTGTGAAAGGCTTCAAATTTTGGCCTATGCTCGGTACTTACGACCATTTAGCAGTGATGGTTCTTTAACGTGTCAATACCTACTGTGACACGGGTGTCATGTTCTTGTCATGTTGTAAATTTTACTGTCTCACCCATAGGACAGAGAAAGCCAGTCACCTCCGCCGAGGTTCAAACCCGCAACCCTCAGGTTGCGAATCGAGCACTCTACCGTGGAGCCACGACGGCTCTCTCGGCACTTCAGTGAGTTTATGCATATTGACACCTAGTGACATCGGTACTATAAAACAAAATCCATAGGTCTATATTATATTCTCTTTTTTGGTGATTTAGTGATTTCGAAAGTGCAAGTGATTTTGGCTGTTGCTTACAAGTAATTTTATTATCGACACTATGATAACATGTATATAAATTCTGAATTGTGTAGTACATGTATATGAATAATTCGAATTTAGTAGTCTACTAAAATGCGTGTGTATGTGTGTTGTGTGTGTATGTGTTCTTACATAGGGTGGGGCCTCACAAAACCACATTTTCGTCCTTGTCTCTGTAATTACAAAATCATTGATTTAGATTCCTTTTAGCTCTTTTCATTACATCCGCACACCTGTTTTGCTTATATGTTTTAATAGCAATTAGCAATAATAGCTTAAACTTGAAACCACACTAAATGCCGATTTCCGAAATTATTTAGTGCCAATTTGACTTGGGTTCGAGTTGACCAGCAATTACACTATAAATAGACATCGAAGTAATCGAACTATTTTAGCGTTTTATTTTGTGTTCCCCCCCCCCCCCCCAAAAAAATAAACTGATTAAATTCGGGTAAATTGAATTTATCCCATTAGGATGAAAACAAATGACTACGCATGTCTACGAACTTTCCTATGCGCGTTCGATATGAATATTATTGCCCACAATACCATTTGTTTTTCTTTTTGATATATTCCTACTAATAGTATTTATCATTTTCATATTCGTAAAACTTTTAAACAAGCCAATATGTGCAAGTGTAATTACTGAGAACTTTGTATCTTTATGTAAGCATATAAACACGCCCCTAGTTGCTGCTAATGCTGTTTTAACCTAGTTGCACATATTATTTTGAAAGCATTTTTAAAACAATAATTTGGTAATTCAAATTACTGATTTCCAATATATCCACAGACTTTTAACTTGGCCAAATCAGCATTTATATAACATATAAATTTTCTACATCACCAAATGGCAAAAGAAGGACAACCGGACTAAGAAATTTAAACATGAAATAGCACAAATGTAATATTTGCTTTAAGTTTCAGCCATACACTCTTCCTTGTGTAGCCCGCCATCTTTCTTCGCGAAATTTAATGGGGGCACATCAAGATTGTGTCTAATCGAGTGATTATAACAGATGACGGTATAAATCGATTGGTTTTACAGTTTTCCTCCATAGGTCCTTTAACATAGAGTAAGAGTATCGTTTGTTTAATGAAATTTATGACCAAAATAGTAGTCATTTGTGTCCCCCGCAAAGCATAGTGACATTTTGTTAAACTTTGTTACACTTTTTCTCAAGTTGATAAGATGAGACAAGAAGGCCTCATATTACATCATTCTATAGATATTGCTGAAACCGAGATTGCAGTATTGATTTTCGTTACTTCCATTAATATCATAATCTCCAAAATGTAAACTTCACATCCATGTTCCAAATTTCATTTTTGATATGAATGGCTTCCATACTGTTGTAATGAAAGTAGAAATATGCCCTTCACTTTTTCCCAACTCTATCAATATTTTCAGTGCTTATTCTTGTTTTATGTAAAGATCTACAACAAAAAGCCACTGGCTCTTGTTTAACATTTGACCTTTATCATTTTTGATATTTTTTAATGAAAAACATTCTTTTTCCAGTTATTTTTTTTCAATTATGAAGTTGTGGTCCCGGTACTCGTGTATGTAACTGAAATAAAGGGTTTATGTGTATTTCTTGTGTCAGTGAGTTCATCCCAAATATTTTGATGTACAGATTGCTATACTTTTATCACAGAATTTATGAAAATTTATGCTTACAAATATTACAGTACAATAACATTAGACAGCACCTTCACAACCTCTCGTCTCGTTACAATAGTTATCAGATTGTTGAAAAATGCATCTTGGTTTCAAATGAACAGCAAAAGTTACAAAATATGATCAAAAGTATTTAAATCATTATATGAAACTATACTCGTTAGTCAACTTATAAGTGAGCATCCATGGTCTGGCTAACCGATGTATCAGTTTTAGTACAGGTCTACAAAGGTAAAGTAACACATCCGATTTCGGTCAGAAACCAAAACAATACGGGCTACATTCTAAAATTAGATTGCACTCCATGTATTACAGAATATCTAATACTTTTAAAATATCTAATACCTTCCTTTATCTAACCCAAATCTACTTAACACACATTCAGTTGAATGGTTTAAAATTAAGTTGCTATGGGATCAGGAATCTGTTATACGTGACATACTTGTCATCGGAATGTTATTTATTGTTTTAATGTTACTTCTCTAACTTTAGAATTGATTTCAGGTGGCTAATATGTCATGATACATTCCATGTAATTGTCTATGTGTCTATCATGATATCTCATCTCCAGTTATTATGTATGTATTGATTGGATACATCCATATATGTCCTTGAGTATAATATAAAAAAAATATCAGATACCAAAGTACAAATCTTTAGGATGTACAGGATATGATATAGATACAAATCTGGGGAGGGCGAAATAGGTATTAAAATTATTATGTATTACTTGTACCAGGTGTGTGTGTACTTGGTGTTTGTTGTGTTCGCATCACGTCTCGCAGGTAGCATGGTCATGTTTGGGACCCTAAGTTTAAACAGTTTGTCTGTGTTTTTGTTGACAAAATGTTAAAACACAAAACTGTCTATGATAGAAGTTGATTTGAAGTTATTGTTTTTTTTAAGAATATTATAAACATAATACAAAAGTTATAATAAAGCTACTACAGTAATTCTATCATGAAAATTGCGTATTGTATTCATTGGGTTTAAGTATGATGGATGAGAATAAAACGACATACTCAGGGACATTGCTGAATATATCTTTTTTTATTTTTCATATTTCATAAGATCATTTATTTAACATGCAACAGTACAAAGCAAAGTATCTCAGTTTATTACATCAACAACATACAATGGAATATAATATACGTAGCTCAGAAATTAACTGTAGAAGCATCAACAATATTTTTGTCACTATTCAGCTATAAGTGTGTGAAAAAAGCATCAACTGTTGGGGTTGTCTCCCTTAATTTATACATATAAATTAAGTATCTGCCAATTTATAAAATCCAATTCATAAAACAGATTATTTTGTAAATCTCAAATTCCAAAAACGATAAAAAATGGACCTGGTTTAAGAGCAACACCGCAGTTTTTATCCAGGAAATTAAAAACCGCAGTCCAAAAAGGCTGGATATACAAACAATCTGAAAAATAGATGTATCACATTTGCCATGTATCAACTATATCTATCAATTTTTAATTGTTACTCTGTGAACTGAAATTTATATGAAATATTTATGAATTATATGTATTAAATTATAAGATGCTGATAATCAAGTATTGCACTAACATAATATTTTTTTGACAATGTGGTCAAGATTTAGTTGGTTGGTTGGTTGTATTGTTGTTTGACGTCCCACTCAAGAATATTTCACTCACACGGAGACGTCACCAAACACCGGAGAAGGGCTTCTATATGAGTTCAAAGTTTGGTCTATGCTCGGCACTGAGCAGAGACGGTTCTTCAACGTAATGACACCTACTGGGACACGGGACCTCGGTTTTTACCGTCTTATCCGAAGGACAGGGGACCAACTGCCCCCGGCTGCACTCGTACACACGACCAAGAGTCGAACGTACTACCGACTGAGCCAGGCCGGCTCGTCAAGATTTTGGAGACAATGTGTATAGTGGCGTGTGTTCAAAACATAGTCAGAAGGCCACACAGCTCTGTATTTTGGTGATTAAGTGTTGCAAATAGGAACTACAATTTCAAATGGATTAATTGTATACATTGTACAATCATACACTATGCGAGATGAAAAACCTCTGTATAAAAGGATAGCCGTAGGAAAGTTCTACAATTCCGTATGGAAATATTGTCTACACGTATACGATCACAAGCGCGATGAGAACCTTCTGTATACAAAGATGAAGTATCCATCATATTTGGGTAAGGTAAAACAGTAAGACTTTGAACCAAAATTGGTAACGCTAACATTTTGATTACTGTAATTTTTCCTATGTAAGTAAGATATCTTAGTGACCAAATTACTAAGTATCTTTTAAAGGATATTAAATTTTTCTCCATACTGACCATAGTTTTCTTGATAAACAAATTCGTCTGATAAATTATAATTAATCCCATGCAATTTGAACTTCCCTCTTTGGTTCAATGACAATTTTAACTCAGCTAATAGTCCTTCTCCACAACTCAGTTTGGCCCCAATCCATATTTCTTACACACACACACACACACACACACACACACATATATATATATATATATATATATATATATATATATATATATATATATATATATATATATATATCATTAGACCAGGCAAGTTTCTAGCAAATTTAAGAGTTCATTAAGATTATTCTGGTCATCAGGTTACATGAACGTAGTCTCGTCGCCACATTGACTTATCAAATACTTAGACCCCATTATTCCAAGACCCTTAATATTTGGACAAAATTTAATCTCAGAAGATAAAAGTTCAACGCATAAAATAAAAAAGATATGGGCCGATAAGATCACCTTGCTTGACCCTGCAACGAATCTCAAAGAAGTTAGAACAATGTTCATTATTTTGGACACAACAGGTGTTATGCAATGTGAAATTGAAAGCCCAAAACCATAAAAATATAAAGATCGAAATAAAAAATCAAAGTCTTAACGAATATTTTTTTTCGAAATCTATCAGTAAAAGTATTTATGTATCATCATTAAAATCCGACGTTGGTCTAGTAGATTCTCCGATATATATTCCCTTACTAAAGCCTTGTTGTGTATTACTACTAAAGACGCCATCAAGAACTGACTTGATTATATTTTCAGTGGCAATCGAGGCTATTTCATACTCAACATTAAGAAAGTGTAATTGGTCGCCAATTCTTTATATGAAATTTTGATTTTCTTTGTTTTGGGATACATGTAAGTAAACCTTGTTTTTGAGATGTTGATAATTCACCAATAGTATAACGTGTTTAGTGACCTTAATAAAAATGCACCTACATCATTCCAAAAAATTGGTTAAATTCGACAGTAAATCCGTCAATTTCTGGTGAAGTTACAATTTTTCATTTCTTTGAGGACTTTCCGATATTCGTTATAGGTAAGCATTTCATTCAAAGAATTTCTTTGGTTTTCGAAAAATAAATGATTTAGTTTCTCTACTGATGTATAGAGATTTATAATTTGTATGTCCCTCAAACGAAGTGTCTGAATTTGATTTGCTCATTATTTTTGGGCTAGTAAAAGCTGGAGGTCCCGTATCACAGTAGGTGTCTGCACATTAAAGAACCCGTACTGCTCAATTGTCGTAAGTGCCAAGCATAGGCCAAAATTTGAAGCCCTTCACCGGCATTTGGTGACGTATCCATATGAGTGAAATATTCTTGAGTGGGACGTTAAACAACAATAAACAAACAAACAATTTGCAATGCTCAGAGTAATAGCGGACAAACAATAACTGATATTACGGGTTACGTTTGGCAAGATTGTTGCATTTGTTATTCAAACCACCAAATGGCCACGTTTGGGATATATATGAGATGGGCATGTTTAAGTTTTCATCTATGACAGCTCATACTGCTTTAAGCATCAGAGGAACTGGACTGGACCGGACAGACGGTAATTCATACCCGTTTACAAGGTATTTTCTGTTGTATAAGTGAAGTTGATCATTTTCATAAAGAAATGAAAAACAGACACATAACAGTTAACACTCGCTAAATACAAAACATTCCCAATTCAAACTAGACACCGGCGTCAAAAACCCAAGAAAAATTCTCCGATGTCTATACTTCGCTATACCAGACAAGATATATGCAAGAACATGTTTTAGACGCAAGGGTGAAAATGTTGGATAGGGTCGATAGTAAACAACACCATGTTTACCTACTACAAGAACCAAAAGGAAAAGGGTCAAAATGTAAGTCTCGTTACACAGGACTGTTGACAGTTCATGCTCAGAAAAGTCCACATATCATATGATTATACTTAGGGATCCAAACACCAATGTTGTCGGGGGGGGGGGGGGGGGGGGGCTGCACATTAATCGTTTGAAGATAGCGTGTCATCAAACCGACCCCGGTCGATTTCTTCTTAGACTCTGTTGTTACGAAGGAGGACAACCAATCTTCTCGGACTTCTGTGTCTTCTCCCAATGACTTGTCTTCCTTGTCAGACAATTTGAGTGATTACAACGAATCACCATTTTTACTGTATGAATTATCTCTTCTGGTTCATCAGCTCATGTTGATACTCACAAGATTCCTGTATCTAAGATAGTGGCATCTCGTCAACAACGTTCTCTACGTAGACCTATTAGGCATCGTGATTCAGACCATGTTGATCCTATTAATGACTTAGAATTTAGTTCAGTTTCGTCTGATGGTCAGGGTGTACATAGAATTAAACGTATATTGACCCAACGTACTAACAATGGTGTTACAGAATATTTGGTTAATATATAAAAAATGTCAGATACTTTGCAAAGTATAAATCAATAGAATGGCCAGGACATAGATACAAATTCGGTAAAAATGGACAAACACGGACCTCTGGAAACCAAGAGGTGGGATCAGGTGCCATGGAGGAGTAAGCATCCCCTGTCGATCGGTCACACCCACCATGAGTCCACAGTCAAGTCCAATGAAACACGTGAGTAGTGTATCCTCGTCACAATTGGTACAGACGTCTCAACAACGAAAAGGCAACTCATCATTTCACTTATTGAAACAGAGTAGTCGCAAACAAGACTATTATACCGACCGTAAAATTTGCGGAACGTTGACATTAAAAGCGGTTTTCGATATCCCTGTGTCCATAATTTGTCAGTGAGTAGTTTACCTCTTTATATGAAATCTTTATATGTTTACACGCCCTGGCACATCGGATCATTTGTGAAACATAAACTCCATATGCGGGTGACTGAGGGATATTACTACCCAAATATGGAAAATTTACGATGGGAAAGCCGAAATCGTCGCGTTTGTCTTTTAGCTTAGTTGCTAATTTCCCGTCTGTGTTTATATTGAGTAAACTGTCTTGAGTATGAAGCGTGTGTGCTTGATTCCCCGTCTGTGTTTATATTAAGTAAAATGTCTAAGTATGAAGCGTGTGTGCTTGATTAGAAGGTGAACCAGCTCAGAATTCAGTGTGGGTGCCTCTTTATTGAATTAATGCTAAAGGCAGGAAACTTATCGCATCCAGACCTCCTCAAAATGTGTAAATGTTATCAGTATTATTTTACCGATATTCTGTTTTAACTAATACACCACTTTGTGTTTATGGTTTGTGTATAATTTGGTACTATATGTTTGTCATGTTTTAATAAATTACAATAGACTGTTACTGCCATATATGTGTTTAGCGTATTTTTTATTATAAACATAATACCAAAGTTATAATGCTCAATCAGATGCAATGGAGTATGCATTGTTTGATTGCTTCCACTTCCACTACCTGTTTTATTTTATAATAGAGTGTTTGATACTTGTCAACTCGACGTGCATTATATAGGAGGTGTATGATAGTTTTGATTCTGCAGATCACGGTATGATAGTTGTGTATTTTTTTTATTTTTGCATTACTGGCTGCTGCGTTTTGATCGCTCCTTTATTTTCTCAGAGTATTGGTCTCTAATAGTGCTTCCTAAACAAATGTTGTACCATACCAATTGACTATATGTTATAATGTTTACCATCTTATACATGTCAGTTTGTCCATACAAAGATTCAGTGAAGTGTAATATTATTTCAGGGCCATATTATAGTACTTTGAACATCTGTCAGACACATCAGCATTTTGGTATTGTTTAAGTCACTTTAAAATCATCATATTACCGGTTAGGTATTTTCCATAAATGTTCATGTTTGTCCGTTTTAGTTAACAAACAGAATTGAAAACAAAAACAAAATGTTTTCATTTCTTTTGGGTGGCGGATATTATATACATGTGTATATATTATGTTATAAGTCTGTTTGGTGTATTGAGTGCTCTCCTCTTAACCGTTAACAAGATCTTGATGTACAAGTAAATACATAGTGATTTCCCTTTATTATTTTGTACCGGACTATTATTCGGATCTGGTTTTGTATGTTAGAGTTAGAACGATGCTGAAATAAAATGAAGACATCATGTACCTCAGCCAAGCGAGTTATTTTTGTATTATCCGGACTAGCCAATACCATGCACAGAATTTATCTTAAAGATATATATTTTCACAATAAAGTGGAAGGTAGCGATATGAACTAGAACCCACATCCTGCTGTGTTGCACCACAGGGCCTCATATTTGGGTTAGAAATGTGCCATTTGACTGCCATGTGTTCTAGATTGTGTTTATACTTCTGTGGTTGTCCAAGAGTCAGCTGTTAGATGAACCGAACCGAAAAAAAGAGAACCGAAACAGAAAAAACCGAACCGAACCGAACCGAAAAATCCTGAACCGTCCCACCCCTATAATAAAGTATAAAAATAAAACTTGTTGCAGTATATTTTGTGTTTTAACTAATTCAGTGGATAATTTATGCTTTAATTTGATGCTAATTGGAATGTTATCATTACCTTAAACAATTATTATCACATGTGAAATATTCAATTGTGTACTATTCCGCAATTTGAATAAATATAAATAAAACTGAAATTGTTCAGTTTGCTAGATAAATGTTATTGTCTTTCGGTAACATAAAACAACTATGGTCGTTACTTTGGTTTGACATGAATATTTGTCCACCTTTCAGGTATAATGTCACCCTCAGGCAATGCCCTCGAATGACATAACATCTCTCTTTGGCACGCAATTTTAACCAAAGCCCTGCTATCCCATAGATAACAGGAGGTATGTATGGGATAACAGGCTGTTATTTATGGGATAACAGACTGCAACTCTGAATATCAACAGATATTCAGGGTTGCGGATCAGGTATCCTATAGATACCTCCTGGTATCTATGGGATAACTGGAGGTAAATATTGGATAGTCGATTTGTAACCCTGATTACCCACTGATATTCACAGTTATTGCTACTTAATTCATAGACAGCCGAGGTTTTAATGAAATACTTCGCTCTAACCCTGTATACCTGCAGGTATTCTAAGATACAGGGTTGTTGGTGCGCCGTTTTAACCAAAACCTCGACATTCCAATTGCAAGTCATGTATAGCCGATAAGCCAATCAAAACAGCTGTTACGTTCAGATATTTTGAGATACAAAATCTTCCCTCAGCCAATCACAGCAGGGAATTATTCATCCAGGAAAATGTGGAAGTTTTATGTATTAAATAAATTTAATATGCGGATAAAATAGACCCTAAGAATGAAACATTTAAATGTGTTTTCAATACATATACATAAGAAAGCACATGTATTTCATTAAAAAAATTATAGCCTTGCCCGTGTTGATAAATTGAAACAATCAGTCAATTTCGGCGCTCCCTATCGGTTCCATTTTGAGGATCATAAAATAAAATTAAGGCTATATCTCGCTGATAAAACGCATCGATCTAATAGATTACGGTGTCAAATAACTCAGCATGTGCCAAACATCCGAACCCAAGCGGATTTATTTGTATTAATGCTCCATTCCTGACCATCTTGTTCACTACCGTAGATGCTCGATAGTTACTATGTTGGCATCTTTTCCCTTTAGACTCCAATTAATGAAGAATCGTCCGATTCCTTATCTGTAATTGTATTTTCTTTTAATAATCTTTTACATGATATCCTAATAATTGAAAACAACGCTATTAAATATTAAAATTTATTCAATACATAAAGCCTACACATATTTTTATATTTCCGCGATATGCTGAATAAATTTCATATACAGAGGTAAACTACTGACAAATTGACACAGGGATATCGGCGTGAAAACGGGAATTTAATTTTTTGCGATCTCTCAGTGAAATATTGCTGAATGTAACAGCTTTTTTGATTGGTGGACTTATCGACTATACACCTGAATCTGGTTTCAGAGGTCCGAATTTGCCGAGGATTTGTTTTGGTTCTAAAACACTTTGGTATCGCACCAACATAAAGCCTACACATGTATCTCAGGGAATTTTTTTTATCTACAGAATATACAGGGTTAGACTATACATTAATTGCAAGTAGGTTTCATTGAAACTTCTCAGATATGTATGAATTAA
This sequence comes from Atrina japonica, assembly GCA_030159075.1. Taxonomy (NCBI): domain Eukaryota; kingdom Metazoa; phylum Mollusca; class Bivalvia; order Pterioida; family Pinnidae; genus Atrina; species Atrina japonica. The sequence goes on along the minus strand of BROG01000189.1, from coordinate 1,065,093 downwards.
GTTTGTAACTAAGTATAATTGAAACTCAGATATGTAGTTGTACATTCGGAGGTATTCGGGGTTACAAATCGGCTTTCCTACAGAAACCTAGATACCAAGAGGTATCCATGGATAGCTGACCCGTAACCCTGTATACCTGGTGGTATTCAGAGATACGGTCTGTTATCCCATAGATAACAGCCTGTTGCCCCATATATACCTGAGGTATCTATGGGATATCAGGATTTTGGTTAATATTGCGTGTCATACCTCTCACATGGAGAAGAACCGGTCTGGCTCAGTCGGAAGCGCTCTCGAATCTTGGTCGTAACTTTGAGTCCAGTCGGCGGCAGGTTGGTTTCCTGTCCGGATGAGACAATAAAATTCGAGGTCCCGTGTCAAAGTAGGTGTCGGCACATTAAAGAACCCTCACTGCTAAACGGCTGTAAGTGCCGAGCATGGGCCAAAATTTGAAGCCCTTCATCGGCATTTGGTGACGTCTCCATATGAGTGAGAGATTCTTGAGTGAGACGTTAAACAACAATAAACAAACAAAGACGTTGAGAAATATTTATGTCAACCCCAAACAAGGGCGATAATTGTATATTGTAAATGTCGTATAAAGTAACATTAAAACGAATGAAGAAAATGAGAGTACTTACTCGTCAAAGTATAAAATTCAGCACTTAATTCAACAGTAAATCTGTTCCATGCAGCTCACAAAGATTGTATGAAATGTACAAACATCGATTTTAATTGTCATTTAAAGTGCAAAAGCAACACCAGATGTCGGAATGTGAATATATATATATAATTTCAAAACTGGTGGCTGACCGAGCATATTACGGAGATTGAAAAGCTTTCGTCTTAGCATAATTTGATATTCATACAGGGTGTTCCTGAAAAGATCGTTCATTTTCAAATATTTAATGACCGAACAAATTATGTAGTTTCACATTAGATGAAAAGCTTTGGGCTTAGGATTTAGCATTTAACATTCATACAGGGTGTTTCTAAAAAGATCGGTCATTTTCAAATATTTACTTGGATATATACCTAAATGAAATTGACCATACACATGGAGCATATATTCATTGTAAAAATGTTCGATGATAGCATTTTTTGAAATTTAAATTATAATTAGCCTCGATCACAACCGGTTGTACGTGTTTGAAGATCGAGCTCTACGACCAGCCACGACTGCAATGGTAGCCGTCGCTGGTATCGAGAAAAAATCGGAAGAAATCAAATTGTTAGTCAATTGTATTGTTGTTTAACGTCTTTCATTCATATGGAGACGTCACCTATGCCGGTGGAGGGCTTCAAAGTTTGGCCTATATGCTCGGCACTTACAGCAATTGATAGTTCTTAAACGTGCCGGCATCTACTGTGACACGGGACTTCGGTTTTTACCGTCTCATCCGAAGGACTGAATATCTCATTTTCAAGCCAAACAACTAATCTAAACGCTCAACTTAATCAGTCCAACGGCAATTAATGGTCACATAACAGAAATGTACATGTATGAAATATATATTATAATAGGCCCAAACTAGTTAGTCTAAATAATTCCCCTTAGTTTCAGTGGCTGTTTGTATCAAATAGAATAGACATAATCCGTGATTTGATGTTTGAACTGAAAGACAATGCATTTTGGAAACTAGGTACAGATAATCATTTCTGGAAACGCCTAAACTACTAGGTGGATTGGATCTATACTTCACATAAATGATCCTCATGTGCCTTTTGGATACTAAGGCCATTCTGACCTACTTTCTAGAAACTGAGTCACAGTTACTGAAAATCGTTTCAAGCACAGAACTTCTAAACTACTTGGTGGATAAAGTCTGCCTTCGCGACCAACTCAAAAAGCCCACGTGAGCTATTGTCATCACTTCGGGTCTGTCATCCGTCTGAAAAGTTTTACATTTTGATCATCTCTGTCTCCTTTGTCTGATCCAAAAACATGGTTGCCAATGCAGGACATACCATATTTTAAAACTGGACTCTGGGGAAAACAATTTGACCATCTCCACTAAAACTATTGAACCAAGTTAAATGAAGCTTTACAGGAATGATGCATTTAAGGTCCTTTAGTAAGATTGCTAAAATTTTGTCCATCCACCAAAAACATGGCCTTCAGCACAAAACATGGTTAAACATTGAACCCAAAGGAAAAACAACATTCAGAGATATTCTCGACCTCTAAAACCACTAGGCCAGTTGGAACCAAACTTAGTCACAATAGTACTTGGTTGGTCCCCTGTAAAATTGTGTTCAGCACTTCCCCATCCCATCCAAGAAGGCATCCAACGGATAACATAGTTTAACGTTAGATCCTATGGGAAACACACCCGAAACTGCATTGAAACTAAACTTGATCAGTATATAGTCCAGATGAGCTATACAGGCTCCTGGGAGCTTCTAGTTTAGTATTCAAATGGACTCGAGTTTCGATTATCCATTGGTACTTTTCAAACATGGATCTCGTAAACAGCCCACTGAACAATTAGGTCCCATACCACTAGTGATGCACTTGGTTTTTAGTTCGAATACATCTGAAAAATTGGAAATTCTCACTTAAATTGACAAGGCATATTGTCAGTAATATGATATCTGGTTGGCCAGATTAAGATTGCAGCAAATTTAAAGTACATATGGTCTATCCTAACAACAAAATGGCCTATCCTAACAACAAAATGGTCTATCCTAATAACAAAATGTCACTAACACTTTGTAGAGAAATACAAAATTTGGAATCTAAATCCATGACTCAAAAGTTACGGCGCGATCTTATTAGATTCAAAAGCTGATCATTTAAATCCCAGTGTCGCTTTCTATAATTTTCCAGTTTCAAAATGGGTAACGTTGGTTATAATATCCTGGATGGGTGTGTCTTTTGAAGTGTTAAACTTTGAGTTGTAGATGTTGAAATGAAAGGCCTTGCTGAAGCATATGTTTTTTTTTTATTTTTGCTGCAGCTGATAGAAAAAGTCAATGATAAACCTAAAATACAGTATTTGTATATCTGTTTTCATGTGCATATCTTGGTATTTTGTATTTTAGACACAAAAGAATGACGTGAAATTCGATACTGGAACAAGCATGAAAATACAACTTTTCCACGAGAAGCTTAACTATTTCATCTCTACAGTCCAGGATAGGCTGGTCTGAACAATAGAATAAAGTTAACTCCATTTATATATATATATATTATATATATATATATATATATATATATATATATATATATATATATATATATGAATGAGTAAAAAGGTTAAGTAAACTTGTCACATTGGTTTGCCACTTTATTAGAAGGCAATCCTGTCATTTATTCAGCGGATGTTAAAATATTATCTCAATCAGGAGTGGCAGAGGTATCAAGTAACAAGGATCACAGCATCAATAATACATAAAGTTGTCCACTGTAAAACAAAAACCAGCAGACGCAATGCTTGTCTTACTGGTTTTTTTTATCAAAACTAGTCACATGTGTGGCAACCGAGTACGGAAGTAGCCGAGAGAAATTTGCGGAAGAAAAACATGTAATTAAGAATGTTGATTGGAATTTGCTTATGCATGACTATGGTGTTGTCATCAACAATGCTTTCCCTTTTCTTACTGCCACAACGGATGCTTATGTATGTAAAAAAGAAACCCTTTCCTAATTGAAATTTCATTAAAAGAAAAAAAAAGATGGAGTTATTCAAGGAATTTGGTACATGAACATGTATCATTGTTTGTGAAATGTTTGGATGCCGTGAACATGGTGGATACTGTGTTACGAGAATAGATCGGCAAAAATTGGTTAAAATAAAATCATAAGGAACAGACTTGTGACTCACCAAATGTTTGTATACATGTAATTCCAACCTAGCAGCTCAAGCAAAAAATGGAGTTTTACTAAAGTTTTTGAATTCCTCGCTAACAACCAGTGTAAGTGTAAATATGACAGTGTAAATATAAACTTAAGTCTTAAGGATGAGTTAAACACTGTCCGAATAACACTAGACGTTCGGAATGCATTCCGTTAAAAATGACGCAAGTTAATTGTGCTTGCTGACGTCATAGACCCTTTCACAATACCTGCGGGACAGTCAACCGAATCTACTTCCGGGGGAACAAACATACTTCCGCTTTAACCGTTAAGTTCAAAATGGTGAAGCATTGTTGTGTATACAAGTGTTATAATCAAGATAACTTCAAAGGAAAAGCAAAAGGATTAAGTTTTTTCAGATTCCCCAAGGATACTCATAAGAGAAGATTGTGGATTAGAGCTGTCAATCGCGTTGATTTTATTCCGAACGAGAACACGAGGATTTGTTCAGAGCACTTTGTCAGCGGGTGGCACAGTTACAATCCGGATGTAGATTATGTCCCCACTATATTTCCATACAAAGATGTGACCACCGACCCACCGAGACCCGAACTACAGGCATGAGAATTTTCCGCGGATTTCCGGGATTTTATTTGTCAAACTGATCATTCTTGAGATCGATGTAAAAAACAAAAACAAAATTGGGGGGGAGGGGGGGGGTAGAGTAAGGCACCGATTCCCATGTGACCGTCGTCTTGATTGGCATTGAGTGTCAGAAACTGTTGGTATTAACTTGGGGAAATCCCCTTAATTCCATTCGTAAGCCTTAGAATCGTTGACGTTATCGTCCGGTGATTCCATGTGGAATTTACCTTGTTCTAAGTAGGACTATTTTTTTTTCGCTTATTCATCAATGAAAAGCAACAGAAAGCAATTTGTCGTACATTTAGAACTGTGGTAAATCGATCTGGATTCCTCGGGTTTTATCGTGTATAAAAGCGGGTGGTTTCGTACGAATAATGTGTTCGACCCGGCTGGTTTCGGTCCAAGTTTTTGTCATTGAACTAGTGATAATGATGATGTTTATCGTATGCAATTTGAATTTAGAAAAATATTGGACCAAATTTTGTTTAGACAAAATGTACTGCACTTACCTTCAGGCAAAATATACGTGTATAAGCGGATCGAAACCATTCGGGTCGAACACATAATCAGAACGAAACTAACTGATACCGTTTTATACGAAAACAACCGCAAGGTCAAGGTGCTAGTGATTGAAAATATTGCGGCAATTATTAGCCGTGAAGACGGCGATAAGGCAAAAAATGTCGACAGCGAAGTAAAAAACAAATTTAGGTGGGGTTGGATGGAGAGACCTGTGACCATTGCCTACCGCAACAGCTCGGGCATCATCGAGAGTAGATCGTTTCTCTTGGGAGATATGATACGAAAAGTAGACATGCCGAGAATGGCTATGTGTATTATATGCAATCAGCTGGTCAACTACGGATCAAAGGGAGCCACTGCCTTAGATGAACACTGTGCTAAGTCGCAAAAGCATGCGAAATATATGACCTTACGACATACGAATGCAACTCTGTCAACATATTCTGAGCATCTAAATTCCATTTTTTTTTCGGGGGGGGGGGGGCATGCCCCCAGACCCCCCTAGAGGCGCAGTGTGCTTCGCACACTGCCTTGGATTTTCCTCCAAAACATCTCATCCCTGTTCTCATGCCTGGAACTAACAGCTAGACGAAATCTACATAAGGTAATGTATTTGTACTAAAAAAATAAGATACAATCTCTGTGTAATATGTCTGTAAATTTTATTCATACGATTGAGAATAAACCATAAAAGTAGGGTCCAAATTCCCTAATAGGTTAGGGGCAGCGTTCTCTTTTTTCCTACTCGTTCCCTTCTCCCACTCCTCTCTCTTTTTGAGCGTTATCAATGCATAGTTTTACCTCCTTCTCTAACTTCTCACCCAACCTCACCTCCTATCTCCCTTAAACATTGTCCCTTTTTTGTATAAAATATAATATATATCCACTTGCACTATAATTTGTGTCAATATGGAATTCTTTTTTAATTAAGTGTTTCTCCCACATCATAACTAAATATACCTGTCTAACCATCAAGTGAAAATAATAATAAACAATAACTTTCAAAAGGCATCAATGCACATCTTCAACTGTAATCTTAATTTAATGACAAATGGTATACAATGATTTAAAAATTATCCAGCTCGATGGGATTGCTTTTATAGTCCTTTATTATTTTTATGGGTGTATTTTGAAAATATAAACGGTATTGTTTTTTCTTTTTTTCCCGATGGTTCGACATTTCCAGTGCTGTCTTTGTCTTACCAGATGTAAACCAAACTCCCGGCGGCATATTCCTCCCGGATTGGCTTTCCAGCGATACATTCAACAATGCCTAGGGCGCCCTGTGTGATGCGAGGATGTAGTTTGTAGATCTTGTTCTGCAAGACTTTACCGAAGTCTGCCGAATACACAGAACATACAGCAAGATTTCGAGGACTTGTGTCAATGTCATTCAACATCAGGAAGTCCAAAGGTGCTGCATCTGAACATTCCAGGAGCCGACCTGGCTCGGTCGGTGGCGCGCTCGACTCTGGATCGTGAGGTCGTGGGTTCGGGTCCAGCCGACGGCAGGTTGGTTTCCTGTCTTGCGGATGAGATAGTAAAAATCTAGGTCCTGTGTCACAGTAGGTGTCGGCACGTTAAAGAACCCTCACTGCTAAATGGCCGTAAGTGCCGAGCGTAGGCCAAAATTTAAATCCCTTCACCGGCATTTGGTGACGTCTAACAACAATAAACCAACAAACAAACATTCCAGGTTCTTAAAGATCACACAAATGGAGCATCGTCTGTCACAATGATTCAACACGACGTAAGCATTTTGTTAATATTCCACAGACAGCAGCAACCCAGGTATTTATTCACTCTTGAATATCCATCAACCCCCAGGAGTAGGTGTTGTTACAAACACTTAGAAAATGGATTTCTCACCGATGAAGCAGTTGCCCTCTTGAGAAAAGGCAAAGACACTATTCAGAGGGACTTAAAAGCTGTGATTATAAGTTTCAGCGGCGATCTTACAGTAGACATAAGAACAGGCCTCTTTTGAAACCTATGGTGGTCGCAAAAACAGACGGATACATTTTAGAAGTACTTGGACCTTATTTTGCCGATGGCTCAAATAACGATGCGACCATTACAAACCATTTTAAGACTATCAACACAGAATCCAAAGGATTGTTCAGAGATGGAGATGTTTTCATTGTAGACAGAGGGTTCAGGGATGCTGTTGGGTTCTTGGAAGAGAGAAATATCAGTCAAAATGCCACCATTTCTAAATAAAGGAACGAAACAACAAACGCCGCAAGATGCAAACCTAAGTCGCATGGTGACTAAAGTAAAGTGGGTTGTTGAGTTTGTTAATGGGCGCATTAAACAATGGCAACTTTTTAACAAAGTATTTCCTAATACACTTGTTGGAGACTTGGTTCGCAAAACTTGTGCAGTATGCAACAAATACAGACAAGCTATGGTCAACCAAAAATGAAATTGAGATGAAACGGGCACAGAAAATGTTATTGAGAGCAAATCAGCCCAATGCCTTATTCATTTATTTAGAAGAACAAAATCTTCTGAGAAAACGAAGTGTTTTTTACAACAACTGATGATACCAACCTCAACAATTTTCCACGTTTGTCTGTGGATGATTTACTATCACAATGGGTGTATACCAACTAAAACAGACCCCGTCTTATGTTATAGAACACAGGGAAGAAGCGGTTTTAAACCACTTTTTTACCAAGCCATTGATTAAATTGAACAGGGGCTTCTTTCGCCGAGTGGTTAGTGCATTGCGCTTTAAATCACAAAGCCTCTCACCTCTGGTTCGAATCCCGCTAGGGTCGTTTCGAAATTATGTGGGAAAGTTTGCCAGTTTACTTGCGGAAGGTCGGTGGTCTTTACCCGGGTGACCGGGGTTTCTCCTCCACCAATAAAAACTGGACGCCATCATATGACTGAAAGATTGTTGAGTATGGCGTAATATAAATAAATAAAAAATCAAATTGAAAATACAGTCAAGGCTTTCTCAGTCATGTCTTCATACTCTTTGGATTCAATATTCAGACAAGATAACGGACTGGTATTGTACTTGCAAAATTGGCGCAGGGGTCATAGGGTGTTGTGCATATGTTGCTAGTGCCCTTTGGTACCAAGGATTTGACCTATTTCATTTGTTTGTTTGTTTATTGTTGTTTAAAATCCCACTCAAGAATCTTTCACTCGTATGGAGAAGTCACCAAATGCTGGTAAAGGGCTTCAAATTTTGGCCTATGTTCGGCCATTGAGCAGTGAGGGTTCTTTAACGTGCCAACACCTACGATGACACGGGAACTCGGTTATTTCTGTCTCATCCGAAAGACCGCCGCCGGCTGGAATCGGACTCACGATCAAGAGTTTATCACGCTACCGATTGAGCCAGGCTGGCTCTTGGCCGTTACGAGGAATTAAAGCCATGTATCTGGCAATACATCTGTGATATTTCTATGGAGGATGAGGAATGAACTGTAGAACTGTATAATAATCTTCTTTTATTTTGATTTTAGGTTAATGTACAATGTCCCGACATTATAAGCATATATGCAAATAAAACAACTAATTAAGATAATTAATAAAATGTATAATTTACACACAGTGGAAGACAATGTATACATTTGATTATCAGCTTTGTGAATTTTCAAAGAGTATAAATTAGGAAATACTGTTGTTATTTGTTTGATTTATCCTTCCAGGAGTAAGCCAAACTTGTTAATGCTATACATAGTAACTATTATAAACATAATACCAAAGTTATAATCTCAGGATGATCGTTTCTGCCAATTAGACTTCATCAGTTGAGCTCCGATCTTAAAAAAAAATTATTTTTAAAAGTGAAAGTGGTATCAGACAAGGCCAAATAATAAATCTAAACGTATAATCTAAACCCGTCTAAGAGTAACCACTGTAAAAAGATGGCTATCCTAGCTTTAGAATACTTTGCATACCGTTGCTGATTTTCTATTTAATAGTAAACTATGCACTATGTTGACTTTTTAAATTTCCATGTTGTATTCTAACTGTATAATGTAATCGTGAGTTAGTGAAACAAGCTAAGTGTTTTATTAAATTACTATGTTAATCTACTCTTTCAATGATGTGCAGGGCATGCATATATTTGAACAGATGCACGACTACAATATATATATATATATATAGCCGGCCTGGCTCAGTCGGTAGCGCGCTCGACTCTGGATCGTGAAGTCGTGAGTTCCGAGTCCCGCCGGCGACAGGTTGGTTTCCTGTCTTTCGGATGAGACAGTAAAAGCTGGAGGTCCCGTGTCACAGTAGGTGTCGGCACGTTAAAGAACCCTCACTGATCAATGGCCGTAAGTGCCGAGCATAGGCATTCACCGGCATTTGGTGACGTCTCCATATGAGTGAAATATTCTTGAGTGGGACGTTAAACAACAATAAATAAACAAACAAACAAACATATATATATATATATATATTGATTTTGGGTCGGAAGATAAATAGGTCAGTTTGGTCAATGTTGTCAGGGATGCACTCATTTGTGGAGCCATTGTCTTGAATGTGTATTACCTCGCACAACTGCTGAAGGAAAAAATAGATAGTAACTCCGCACCTCACGATCGGTGCTTACTCGCGTTTGCATACAAACCTGATCTGCTTTACATTTTGTAGGATGCATTAATATTTACATGTGGTATGCGAAACCCCGTATGGCAGAGTACTGTAGGATAACCCGAGTCCGGTGGAGTGTTACTTCATGCCAGGGTAGATAATGCGTTGTCCAAAATAACTCACTTAGAGAACCAAAACTGGTATGGTGTGGGTACCCAACAGCGGTCAAAAGTTGTTGAAGTCTAGGTGACAATGTCAATGTTTATAGCTGAATGTGAAGTTTAACCACAAAAATTAAAATCAAACATATATTTTTATCAGTCATTTCAGTCTACACCGACAGATAACAACCAGAACAAGAACTCGTTTATGGCAGTGTTACTTAAGTCCATTTTGTAACAATGATAAGAATGACTATTAAATTATTGAAGATACCAAATTATCAAAGTTAATATCCAGGCAAAACAGTAACAGTAAAACCGGGTTTTAATGTTAGAAAATAGGCAAAATGGCAGAAATTAGCCACAATATTATATGGAATTCACATCTTTCACCGAAGTCAATTTAGAGAATTTAATTCCGTTACTAACTCCATTAATACGACAATTTTTTTTTAATCTGTTAGGTATGCCTTTTTTAAAGAAAATATCAATTGTTACAATAACCATTCCCCGGAAAGTGATTTAAATCCCGGGAATGTGGCTTTAATGTATTCGTTTAAATCTGGTTACATATCCGTATATTGAAGCATACGTGCAAATAAAATAAATCTTGCCAAGGTTAAGGTTACATATGTTCCGTGATCACGAATGGGTAACAGCTGATGACGGTGAGTAAAAACAGGACTGATAATTTAGTTAAAGATCTGATATGACAATATGTGCAGGTCTAGACATAATTTCAGGGTAAAATCATTAAATTTATCCAGTTCGATATCTTTTCTTGATTATGAAAAAAAAAGTTTGCTGTCGTAAGTAAAAGTGGAGAAGTACCAATCGATAATCACAACTCATTTCCATTATAACACGACGAATTAGATGTGTAAATGGTCTCAACATGAAGAAAAGTTGCTATTCCAAAACGGGATAAGACCAGGTGTCCGGAAGGAGTCAGCGTATCTATTGGTATGCCACATCCGTCGCAAACGTTCCGTGGAAACCTTTCTAGTCAAATTCGGTAAAAAGGTCAACCTTGGTGATAAGGTCAAGTTCGACGAAAAGCAAGATGATGATGAAAGTCGCTGTCACTGTCTGCGGCCGCATTTCTTTTTTGTGTTGACATCGATTAAATTATTGGCGATATCAACTGAATATTCATTGATATGTTTATCAAAATTACGGGAAAGGGTAATTACAGCGGCAACAAAGAAAATATTTACAACATGTATTTTGAAAATAATAATTACCTTCTTCCTTGCCACTGCTACGAAAAAGGGTTAAACTTAATTAAACTTAATTTCTTATTATTACTGATTCCATAATAAACGTATATTTTCACAGCAGCTGCTGCAAAATAAGGCAGGTAATGAAGTACAATTTTTTCTTTGAGCTTTAACTTTTATAGTGAGGTTATATTTTTATTATGGTTTAATCAAGAGTTTGATGAAAAAAATGAGACACAGTAATGCTATAGAGGTAATCATAGGTGCTGTGCATTTCTTAGGCCGAAATTCCTGCCACAACTTTCAGTTGCATTTTTAACTTCCAAATGTAGACTATATACATTGTAGTCCAAATCACCTTACTATCTCTTTGTTCCCACTTCTCGCTGGCACATACGTGCATGATAAGCCCACACTCCTATTATTTAAATTTTGATAAAAATTTAAAGACTGTGATATTATAATTATAATTATGATGGCATATGTCTGCCATCGAGCTGCCGACTTAATGATGTCGACACATAATTTTGTGATTATGATATGAGAATATGTTGAATTATTAATTCAACTCGCCGAGATAGGTATCTAGCAAGTCGGCTTTATATCGTGTCATTTATTTATGTCAACACAGCAACCAGAAGATGTCGACATCTATTCTGGAAGCCGGAAAAAAATAAGTGTCAAGAGCACGTGCGTGCTTAACTATGCTGCTTTGGACCAAGAGCGCAAGTGCCGACTCGTTTCTTCCGGTTTCTAGATTAGATGTCGACATCTTCTGGTTACTATGTCGACATAAATAACTGATAAGCAGATGTCATATCCGACATATTCACAAAATTATGTCGACATCATTGAGTCGTAAGACAGCAACGCGATGGCAGAAATGCAACCATAGAATTATGATAAAAATTTAAATATTGAGATATTATTTGACTTTAGTACTAGCAGAGTGATAATTGTGGAGTCAAATAATTAGTTCCTAACCTATCTGTATCAAACCATGTTTACCCGAAGTATACACATGGCATGTATTTAATTTCAGGACTTCATAGATCATTTTCAAAACTGATTTAAAACTAAAATTAAATGATTGTCCAGTCCTTCTTGTTCTATGAAGTTTCATGGGTACACAACTACACATGCACACCTCCACAAAGCCCCAGTATTGACATCAGAAAAAACTTAATCAAATTGGTTCGGTATAGCATTTTTGGATCTAAGATGAAGTGATTTTCCTTGTTTTTATATCAAATATCTTTGATTTTAGTATACAGATTATGCTTAGATAGGAGCCTTTTTGTTGACTAAATTCCTCCACATTGTGAATCATTTTTCATATGCCTGTCCGAAGTCAATTACCTGTACTTGGACCTAGTTCAACTACACGTAACTATCTCCAGAGGTGTTACCAACAGTTGAATCGAAGTCAACCTAGTGCCCTGTAGTGTTATATTTGTACCTAGGGGTCTCATTAATTATTTTGTCATTTAATTATATGCTTCGTTATAATTAAGATACTTTTTGCATTGTACTTAATTATCAAAAGTTGTCAAAATACGCTAAATATAATTGTTATCACAAAAGCATTTGATGTACATGTATTATGATGTTCAGAAACTTGCAGACTGAAGAAAATTAAGCTACCACACAAACTATTGATTCAATAGGTTTATCCTGTAAAAGCAGATGTCAAGAAATATTGGTCAATACCTTAAATTAAAAAAAAAAATAAATAAAAGTAAAAGTTTGTCCGCTCGTTCCATCAAAACTATCTCACATCTGAAAAATAAAGAATTTTTGAGAGAGAAAAAATCAATTAAATCTTTCGCTCGCTCCATATTTTTCTCCAAACTCCGAAGAACAATTTATTACTTTGGCATGGCCTTACTGCTTACAACACTGAGTGAGCCGACTAAATACACTGATAAGCTGTCAATTACACGGATTCATTACACGTAAGCTCCTGGGTAACTAACATATAAATACAGTAGGATTTCCTACTTACAAAATGTTTAATAATAGAGAGCGCAGCTCGAACGCGAAGCAAACTGTGAAGTAGAGAATGTGAAAAGGAACTAATATTACATACAAAGTGCTCTCAAAAAACAATTTAATGTGTATCAGGTGAGATATACTGCTAAGTCAAATTCTGTGTGGGAAACGCCTTTACTGACTGCAATGGTCGCCACCATGTTTTTCATGTATCATAGGTAATTGCCAATGTTGTTTGTATCTTGAGCCCGATCATGAAGCTCATCAATTTTGCTGCTTCATTTTATATCTAACTACTATTCTGTGTATGCTACAACCTAAAACTAGAATATATGAAACATTCATTTTGAACTGCGCTCACCTATAGGCAATGCCTAATCATATTATTCAAATACACATATGCAAACCCAATTTGCGAAGCAATATACTTTATTCATGCCTGAAAGAGTTTCCTTTTGTATCGCAGTGAAAGTTTCAGCTGAACTATTGTCACCACTTTGCGTCAGTTGAACTATTGTCATCACTTTGTGTCAGTCCTAGGCGTCGTCCGCCATATATTTATTTATATTGAATTTCTCTGATATCACCTGAGCGAAATCACACAGACACACACCAATATATATATTTATTTTATTTTTTAAATTAAATTTATCAATTAAATATGAGCTTTATTTTACAGTTATTTTTCGTTGATTTTACTGTATTTTGATTAGATTAATGAACAATATCAATGTAACCTGTGATATTTTTCATTAACCAATCAAAATACAGTGCCAGGCCGCTAATAAAAATCCGTTTAATTAATCCCATCTATAATGTAATGATAATTTTGGATTCATTGTTTGATTATAAACTGGTCGTATTTGCTAACAAATGCCAATGAATGGTGATGCCGTAGTAAAAACTTTTGAACATGGACTGCAGTTATGACGTATCAAGAAGGGATTCTCGTGTGGGCTTTTTATAACGCCATATCGAAGCTAAACAAAATGACTCCTCACCGACTTGTTCTGTCTCGACCAAAAGCAGGCGATATTATGTTTTGATGGAGTGAGTTTAAGTGGTCGAAAGGCAGTAGAAATGTTTAATGTATCCACTAGCTAGATCAATAGTTCAAACGTTTTTAAAAGGGTTAAAAGATTTATTTACACTGGAGATACAGTACAGAAAATGAAGATCGAATTGGGCGAACTTCGAAGCGAGTTTGCGGTCTATCTATAACTTTTGCATGATCTTTTAGGCATCAAGTGATGGATTTCAATCAAAACCACAGGCCTAGCGCGTAAATTTTTTTAGAGCCTCATATTTACCTCCAGGCTCCAGTTTTCACTGGGCATATTACGCTATAAAAAGATTTACGAGCCCGTGTGTCAAAACGTGGTTTGTTAACATTTCACAAGCCGTAGAGAGCTGGCTCAGTCTGTAGCTTGATCGTGAGGTCGTGAGCTGGAGTCCAGCCGGTGGTAGGTTGGTATCCTGTCCTAAGGCGAGGTTCCGTGTCGCAGGTGTTGCACGTTAAAGAACCCTCAGTGATCAATGGCCGTGAGTGCCGAGCATAGGCCAAAATTTGAAGCCCTTCACCGGCATTGGTGACGTCTCCATATGAGTGAAAAATTCTTGAGTGGGACGTTAAACACCAATAAGCAAACAAACAAACCAAATGCCGGTAAAGGGCTTCAAATTTTGGCCTATGCTCGGCACTCACGGCCATTGATCACTGAGGGTTCTTTAACGTGCCGACACCTTCTGTGACACGGGACCTCGGTTTTTACTATCTCAGTACGAAGGACAGGAAACCAACCTGCCGCCGGCCGGAGTCGAACTCACGAACAGAACATCGGGTATACCCAGGGCCTAACGAAACTTAACTGGAAAATGTAATAAATAGAATATTTGAAATTGTTTTTGAATAACATGTTTATTACATCGAGTGAGGCAGGATAATACATATTTTACACGAGTGTTAGATATGTATTCTATTGCCTCATCAGAGTATACGTGTATATATATATATAATTGGCAATTTTTCTGTCCGTTTAATTCAGGTTCAGTTTTTGTTCTTCATCTAAACTCTTATGTACAAGTATATTTAATTTTTTTGTCCTTTGTTAACCACGAACTTATTACTGGACTTGACAAAATCAATGTTCTTTATTGTTTAAGTATAGGTTAAGTTAAGTTTATAACTTCATTATGCCGCATAAAGAAACATCACTGCTGTGGCAAGATCAAACAATAACAAACATTCGAGTCTTATAATTTCATTGTCCCGCATAAAATAACATCAGTGGAGAATAACAAGCATCAGAGGTTTCAGTTACTGACGAAATTGTTATGTGGCTTTCAAAATCAATGTCCTATACTGTAATTCGAGGTTTCTAATTTTTTGTCCCACATAATGTAACATCAGCAGATATTAACAAACATCAAACAACAGATGTTGATATAAGTTGACAGAGGAGGTCAAAAACTATCATTGTACAATAGAATACAATTTTGTTAAATAAGAACAAGGACCAAATTAAAATTATACCTCAGAAAACGAACAGGGCGGATATCTGTTCAAAACAGAACAGAAACAAAATGTGTACCACTCAAAAGAAAATTGCTGATGGATGCAGTTGTAAAATAAAGTAAATAGATGTAATTTGATCCCCATCGTATAAAATATACGAGTAAAATATTAGTAGTAAAAAGTTTGCTTGTCAAATAGTGTTAGACGGTACATGTATATCTTTAATTTAATGACGCCATGGCTTTGAGTGCAGCGTATAAACAATGGCCATAGCGGCAAAGTTGAGATAAGACTCACAGCGAAGACAACAGTACTAACAAAAATAACGTGAATAATACAAGAGAGATTTTCAAGTTGGAAAAAGAAAGTACCTAGCTCAACTTTCCACAAAGGCAGAGCCAAAATAAGAATGGAAAAAGCGTAGGAAATTAGTACAAAACATTCTATTTGCTCCACCACATTCATCTGGGCCCAGGGCCATGCAACTATTCTCAGACAATTGTTTTACTCAACTTCAAGATTTTACACCAATTTTGAGAATTTTCTCAACTTGGGTAAAGTTGTGGACCATAAAGAAATTCTTAAACAAATTTCTTTCTCAAGTGATACTTGAGTACAGTCTGTAGCTGACTTAAGTAACAGCGAAAATGTCCGCCCCTGTGTTCACCTCGGGATAAATAAACGCAAGTGTCATAATAGTCATTCTCGCTCTAGAGTATTTCGGGACATGTTTAATCCTTTGGCTCCGAAAACAACATGTTATTTGAGCAAAATCGGTTTAGGAGACCAATACTTCTTTCTCTGTTGGTTTATTTTGGCCCTACGACGTGTGTTTACATTAACAGTAGGGACGGTGTAAATTTAGTCCGGAGCATGTGCACCAGTGTATGTTCCGAGTTGTATAAAAAATCTCAGATATCTAAGTATAAATCAATAGAATGTCCAGGACATACATACAAATTCGGTAAAAATGGACAAACACGGACCTCTGGAAACCAAGAGGTTGGATCAGGTGCCATGGAGGAGTAAGCATCCCCTGTCGACCGGTCACACCCTCGTGAGTCTAGTCAAGTCCAATGAAATACGCGAGGAGTGTATCCTCGTCACAATTGGTACAGACGTCTCAACAACCGCCAACGAAAAGGCAACTCAACATTTCACTTAGTGAAACAGAGTAGTCGCAAACAAGACTATAATACCAACCGTAAAATTTGCGGAACGTTGACATTAAACGCGGTTTTCGATATCCTTGTGTCAATAACTTGTCAGTGAGTAGTTTACCTCTGTATATGAAATCTTCATATGTTGAACACGCCCTGGCATATCGGTTCATTTGTGAAATATAAACTCCATATGCGGATGACAGAGGGATATTACTACTTAAATGTGGAAAATTTACGATGGAAAAGCCGAAATCGTCGCGTTTGTCGTATAGCTTAGTTGCTAATTTCCCGTCTGTGTTTATATTAAGTAAAATGTCTCAGTATGAAGCGTGTGTGCTTGCCTCTGTTGTATCTTTAATTTCTAGTTCGCTGGGATATATCGCATTGACATATGTATGAAAATTGTCATTATTAATTGACAAAACATCGTCGATATATCTTAATGTCAAATTAAAAGACACCGCTAACTTTTTCTTCTTTTGATTCAGCAGTTTCTTAATGAAATCTGCTTCGTATGAATAAAGAAACAGGTCGGCCAATAAAGGGGTACAATTGGTTCCCATAGGAATGCCGACAGTTTGTTGAAAGACCACGTCTCCGAACATAACAAATATATTGTCTATTAGAAATTCCAGCATGTTTTTTAAATCAACTTCAGTGTATTCATGTGTAGAATCAGAGTGGTGTTTGACGAAATAAGTATCCTGATAGCGAATCACTAGATATTTAAATTTTCTGGTACCACCTTTAGTGAAAAAACAGTTGTCTATGGTGCTAAAAAGTCTTTCTTTCAATTTTTTATGCGGAATAGTGGTGTAAAGAGTAGAAAAGTCATAAGTTTTGATACTGTGAATTCGAGAAAAATTGTGTGCCTTCAAATTTTCTAAAAGTTGTTTAGAATTATTAAGTATCCACATCTTATTTACACCGCTTCTGGAATAAACAACTGTACAGTATTGTTGAAGTTTCTTCTAAACGGCTGACAATACCTTGGTAAGGTGTAAAGATAAAGGTTTGGTAGAACATTTGCTGGATCCTGTTTAGGTATCAAATATAAATGTGGTAGCTCGAAATCGGTATCCGTTGTAGATGTATCAAATGAGCGTAATACGGACCCGTGATTTTTAAGGATCTCGTCCTTTGAAAGTGAGCTACGTGTGTATGTAGGATTTCCAGAATTCGTATTAAACCCAAGTTCTTCTAATAAACAATTATAGTAATGTGCCTTACACACAAAAACAATATTATATTGTAAACATAATACCAAAGTTATAATGCTCAATTTGAGGCTTTGTCTGCTGGTACCAGTACATATTGGTCATGTAATCTATCAAGTTCAGTTACTACTTCTGGATCACTAAATACAGAGGGATAACTTGTTTTCATAGTCCCCATCAGACAAAGTGTCTGGTTCTACGTCTTCATGTTTGGCCCATCGTCTGGCATAATCTTCGACAGAATCCATAACTAAGCTGAAATTCTGACGCGAATTAAAGGAACGGGCTTCCCGGTATTTGTGGCCCCTTAAAATAAGATTTTTGAGGCTGTCATTTTCAACAATAGAAACGTCGCCGGTGATGACATGCCCGATAGGATTGCATTTGAAAGGAGATGAAGCACATGAACATGTGACAGTGTTGTGTAGAAGATGGTTGATGTCTAGGCACTGCAAAACCTGTTTATAATTGAATAGCTTGGATGCAATGCTAGGTGTATAGCTATATGAAATGCAAGGTGTGGTCTTCAGTTTAAAATATGGTGGAATACAGGACTGAACTTTTTTGTGATTTAGAACATTGCCAATGTTTAAAGCGTCTATGCCTTTATTTGTAAATTTAAGTTTAAGGAAAAGACGTTTCTGCACAGAACTTCCATCGTTTGTAACGCGTGCAGGCTTAAACAGTCTGTGATAAGCGATTCCATTATAACGGAGTTCAGTATGTATTCTGGGGTTGAAGAATCAGTGTAGGGGTTCATTCTTGCTTCTTGAAAAAGTTTATTAAAATTTGTAAGAGGAACAGAATAAAGTTTGCTGCAAATGTGATGAAGATCCAATTTTTTGTTATCTAATGTACTTAATATACTAATTTACTTTATCTAAAATATCGTTTATTATATACATCATACATTTTATATGTATAAATTACTGACTTCGGTCATGTATTGGCATTTTACAAGACGTTGTTCATGTTTTAAAAAGGTATATTTATATCAATTCCCCGTTTTATGCCAGAGAACTTGCTGCCTACTTGATTTTAATGCCTTTTATACCTCTTGGTTGGTTATTAAACAATTTATCATAGATTATGGTAAAAATATTGTTCAAAGATCGAAGTTAAGTGATTGGGACATATGTCCTCGACTGGATTGACACTGCCACCGAACAATCTTATCTCAGTTGAGAAAATTCTTAGGTAGTTTTATGGTCCGCAATTTTTCACTTTTTTATCAGGTGAGTAAAATCTTAACTTCTGAGAATAAAATTTTTCTCAGAATTTTCCTTATATATGGTCTTGGGACCGTAAAATTTGCGGAACGTTGACATCAAACGAGGTTTTCGATTGCCTATAGCAATTAGTAGTTTATCTCTGTATATGAAATGTTCAACACGCCCTGGCATATCGGATTATTTGTGAAATATAAACTCCGTATGCGGGTGATTGTGGGATATTACTACTTAAATCTGGAAAATTTATAGTAAATCTATAGTAAGTAAAATGTCTACGTATATTTATGTGTGAAATCAGAGTGGTGAGAAACAAAACGTAGGCCTCTAGTGGGGCAAAAATGAGATATTATAAGATTTTGTTGAACATTGGTGCACACACGTATTTTGACATTGAAAATTCAGTGGTAAATGTCACGGAATCATTTGATTGCCATGGCAACGCCCTTGATAGGTCAAAATTTCAACTTTGTTAGATCGTTATAAGCAAAATAGTATTGAGGAATATTTTTGCATTAAGCAATGTTGCAATTGTGCATCAGGAAGTTGGAGGAGAAAATGATTGGTTCAAATGTCATCAGTACTTGGTATAACAGATATGCTAAAAATGTTGAGGGTTGTAGGTTTAAACTTACACATAAAAAAGGCAGATGACCTATTATTTTCAAAATCTATTTGAAGATGACATGGTTGTCGATGACCTGATACATTTTTTCACACTTGGTATGTTGCCAAAATACCTAAAATGGGCGTTTCCCGGTAATTTTTTTGAATATTTCATTTATAGCAGGATTGTAGTACATAATATCATATTTGAAAATAAAAATTGTACCTTTAATAAAATTGTTATTGCTAGTCCTTATGAGATGTCTTCCGTTATATCAAAATAATTCCCACTTCACTATTGTCATTTTCAAACAAAGTATGTTTCATGTTAGATATTGCAAAGAATTAAGTGCAATGGGGTGGGTGTGTCTACTTTGCAGAACATTATTTTTCTTGGAAGTGAAATGATATACCTTATTTACTTCTATTGATTGATGTTTTAGCTGGGTGTAGGCATGAACCTTATGTACGTCACTGAGTAATGATTAATTTGAATTATTAATACTGGTAGGTAACGATATCAAGTATAAAAATTTGAATATCCCCTTCATCATGTATTGGGTCGAACATATGTTTCGATATATAGAAAGACTAGTGAAAATGGTTTCCCCGTGGTCTGTACAATTTTGACGGAGCTAGGCGGCCCTAGGCATACAAGAGGCCCAATGGGCCTTGACGGTGACCTGAGCAAAATATAATTAGCTCCCATAAGGATTGACCTCAAAAGAACCTTCATGTCAAATTCCAAGTAGATCCTTTCAGTACTTTCTGAGAAATAGCTGTGACAAACTTCCTGAGGTCAAAATCCAAGATGGCCGCCTGTCAGCATTGTTGGATTCTGTTCCTTTTGAAATGAATAAATAATAACATAAAAAAATTCAAAAAAAAAAAAAAAAAAAATACAAAAAAAATAAATGAAAAAAAAATAAAAAAAATAAAAAACAAATAAAAATAAAAAAATAAAAATGTTAATAAAATGTAAGTGGGAGGGAAAAAAAAAAAAAAAAAAAAAAAAAAAAAAATAAAAACTAAAAAAAAAAACAAATAAAAAAATAAAAAAAAAGTAAAAAAAAAAGATAAAAAAAAAATAAATAAATGAAAAATAAAAAAAAAATAAAAAAAAATTAAAATGTAAAAAAAAAAAAAAAATAAAAACAAAAAAAAAAAAAGGTAAAAAAAGGGAAAAAAAGCAAAAAAATAACAAAAAAAAAAAAAAAAAAATAAAAAAAAAAAACCAAAAAAAAAAAAAAAAACAAAAAAAAAAAAAAAAAACAAAAAAATAAAAAACAAAAAAAATAAAATAAATAAAAAAAAAAAATAAATAAAATAAAAAAAAAAAAAAAAAAAAAAACAAAATAATAAATAAACAAAAAAAAAAAAAAAAAAAAAATGTAAAAACAAAAAAAAATAAACTAAAAAACATAAAAAATCCTTTTGAAAATCGGAAAAAAAAAAAAAAAAAACAAAAAACATTAAAAAATAAAAAAAAAAAAAATAAAAAAAAAAAAATAAAAAAAAAAAAAAAAATAAAAAAAAAAAAAATGTAATATGCACAACTAGACCACATATTTCAAAAGCAGCCCTCATGTCAAATTTTAATGAAATCCTTTTAGTGCTTTTTGAGAAATATAAATGGTACCATCTTCCTTAGGTCAAAATCCAAAATGGCAGCCAGTCAGTTTGATTCTGATCTCTTGATACGATCGGGACATTTGTGCTGCTTTCGAAGTAAATTTTAAATGTTCGAGCTGCTATCTGTTTGAATTCTTAAAGTGTCCCAACCATATTTGGTGTCTATTCTAAAACCGTTCTGACCGCATTTAAGTAAATTCGTACAGTATTTGAACGGCATTCTTACAAAGTTGAAAGAATAGATGCCAATTTTATTTCCCTCCGGAGTATGGCCCGAATTTTGTTTTCCTGCTGGTTTTGCCAAATATATGCTGACTCAAAATGAGTGTGACGGGGGTATATGAGAGTATTCAGTGAGGAATCAAACATTTCCCCCATGCAGCTTGTCATAACCGAAAGGAATCATCCGTATGTTAATCGAAAGGTTACTCCACCCCGCCATCTCATGTGATTCGGACAGTATTATGTTTTCATATCTGCAAAGGTCATCATCTGTGTATGGATTGAAATTAATGTTTTTCCTCGGACTAAAATGTCGCAATTTCATTGGATATAGAGAGTCAGTAGGAAAAATAGACGGTAATGGCGGATGATACGAAAACATAATTATGTGTACATTGGAAATTGAAGATGTTTCCTCAATGAGAGTATGGTCATTGACAAAAATAAAAAAGTAATTAGGTAGATAATAGACTTTTCTTTATCCTGTTTCATCTGGTATTGGAGTAGGAACCCAGACATATTCATACATTTATATATATAAACACAAATATCACTACAAAACTGTACAATTACTATGGACCTTGGATAAAAAATAATACTATCTGCGTAAATAAATCAGGAGAAGATAGAATATTACTACTTAGAAACGGTAAGTTTGTGATATGGAAATTGAAATCGTTTCGTTTGTCATAGAGGGATGTGTGAAGTTGACCGTCTTTTCCAATCGACAGTAATAAATCTAGGTATGAAGCAGATGTGTTGCTCTCTGTCGTCTCAATGGTCTCTAGTTCAACAGGATACATCTGGCCAAGGTAATTCTGAAATTTTGAATTATTTATGGACAGAACATCGTCGATATACCTGTAAGTAAAATTGAACCGAGATGCTAACTGTTTGTTTCCTTTGGAGAGCAGAGACTATAAATTCCGCTTTATATGAATACAAAAATATGTCCGCCAAGAGAGGTGCACAATTGGTACCCATTGGAATGCCGACAATCTGTTGGAAAACTTCCCGCAAAAACCACGAAGTTGTTGTCTACTAGAAACCCCAGTATCATGATAATATCGTCTTCAGTGTAATTGTTATGGAATCAGAGTGTTCCTTGACAAAAGAAGGTTCTTCATGACCTAACACCAAATATTTATATCTGTGATTTCCATTTTTTTTATACAAAAGAGTTTTGTTTAATAGATGTTAATCTGTTTTTGATGAGGGATTGTTGTGTAACGGGTCGAAAAATCAAAAGACTTGATGCTTGTAATATGTTTGAAAGGACTATATATGATAGAGATGCCTATATACCCACCAATGAATTGAAAATTAAGTATTTCTTGTAAAGTACATGGTTGTACACATTATGAAGTTTAATATTAGCACTTTACATTCACACTGAAAACAAGTTTTCTTGTCAGAAAATTATCTTAAAATCGACATTAAAATATGTATATTTTCAATATTTTATCTATTTCATTCTATTTTTTAGCCTTTGGGGGTACAATGAAGTATGAGCACAGCCTTGGACAAGAAAGATATTCCACACTCTGGTATATGTTCATTAATTTTGTCCAAAGCTGCGTTCAATATAAACAAACAACTTTTCATAGGAACAACACGTCCATGGATTACGTCGTTGCTAAGGAGATTCTACTTCCGGTTGTTTTGACGGTCTACAGACGGCGTTTATTTATTTTCGTCGAGGACCATACATAACAGAAACAAACTATACTTGACAAACCAGGAAACCCCACTGTTGTTGCATAGGCTATAAATAGCTAAAGTGGGTAGTTTCTTCTCTTTTTATCCCTGGTTCCATATTACTGCGGCAATCACATTCTTAATACTAACTGGAAAAAACTGAGTACTGTAATCAAAGTGCTAGGCTACAATGCTTTGTTGTTCTTTCATTCTTCGAATTCTCCGTCAACAGATCTGCTCGACAACTTTTCACTAAAGATAAGTATAATCTACGGTAAACTTGCTTCCCTGAGAGATCGAATATGCCTAGGCCTAACTTTGGCCATTTGGGTTACGCATTGCCAACTGGTAACCCGTAAACTACCGTAGACCCTTGGATCAGTGTTTTTATCCATAGCAGATCTACAATATGGTGAATTGACTACTACATGTAGGTCAGATTACAGTTAGCCTGATCTGGTTGCTTGGTTCTAATGCATTTCTTTACCCGAGCGCCGAATACAGGCCTACTGCACAGAATCTATTTTTAGAATGTTACCTCTGAACTCCGGCATCACCGACACGTTTATCAAGTGTATACGTTGAATTTTTAAAGTAAATAATAAAACTGTTTTAAAGATAGGAGTATAGATCTATGAGGTAAATCTATAGTACATTTTTTAGTTTTCCAAAGTAAGCAATGCAAATACAAAATGTAAGGCTATACAACTAGCGACTGCATTCTCTTGTTGAGTCTTAAATCAAATAGTTTAACAATTTACACCAATCTTGCATATAAGTTAATGTGGCGTAATGGTTAGCACGTCAGATTTTGAACACAAGGGTTCGGGGTTCGAATCTCCCGTCCTACTTTATTTTCTTTTTATATTATATTTTAAAAGGAAAACATTTTACATATACATATATTTTTCACCAGATAAAATTCATCTGTGGAATAAACTTCATTTTGTCGAAATAATTTTTCACCAGACTTAACACAAAAGTTCATTAAGTTACTGGAGTTCCATTGACTTAACATGACCTTTGGGGTCAAGAGAGCAAGTCAAACTACTTAGATCTCAACTTCAGGCGATATATAGAACCTGTTATGAAAATATGACCATCCACCATTTGGGGGCCGTTTTGGACCCTTGTCATATATAGTCCTTTGGAGATTTTAAATTTTCCAACAATTCCTTTTAATTTTTTAGGATCCAAATCTGATTGAATCCGCTTCTTGAGTAGGCCGTTTTACAGTACTTCTGAAGACCCTGTAAAAAATCCTCCACCCCTCCCCACCCCCCCCCCAAAAAAAAATATCACATTACCAAAAAAATCTTTTGTGGACACTAAATAAATAAATAAAATATTGTAAAAAAAACAAGCTTTATGTAAAGACGGCATGTTAAGTAACAAGTAACATAGGATCAAAAATAAGTTATTAAGTCGACAAAAAAGATTTTGGCACTAAACTAGCCATTACCAATTTTTAAAATAATAAAAACTTCAGAGGAGAAAGACTACCCTTTATCCTAAAAGCTCTTGGGCACCTCCATCTGCCCTTACCCTTCCACCTGTTATAAAAAAATCAAAAATATTTTTTTAAAGCAGCATTAGCTAAGTTAGGAATATTTTGTTCGGAAAGTGTGTACGATAAAAAAAATCACACAGTCGAAAACAGAGCGCAGTTGCCAAAAAAATCGTCAATATCCTTTTTTGTTTACTTGTAAACTGAAACAAGACATGGCGTCTGATTACTTTTTGATCATGTCGACGAGACTTGCTGGTTTAGTGAAGTTACAAGAATAGCTCGCACCCAAGAGAAATAGTACCAAGACAAAGACCTGGACCGACTGAGTGACAAACCTTACCCAAAAATTAATAGAAGAATACATATCATATATGTCGAAATACTATCGGCCATGTTTAAAATAATGACATCATACTGTTGGTGTAGCATTCCATGATAAAAAGATGGAAGGATGTGTATGCAGTAGTAATATACAAATAAAAATGTCCTTGAATCATATTTTCTTAGTTATTTCATATTAAAGTGATATTTCGTTGGCAGTGTTCTGTATAAATTCTTAATTTCTCAAAAGTTAAGTTTGTAATCTTTATAAAGTGGTTACTCTTAGATGGATTTGGCAATACATTTAGGTTTATTATTTCGCCTTGTATGATACCACTATTTTCTCTTTCTCAAATATACATTTATCATTTAATTCGATCTCAATTGTCTTATTGAGAGAAACGATCGTTTTGAGCTTTTGTTTTGGCCATGTGTTATTAATAATACTAAAAGTTTTCGCAATTCTACTGATTATATATATATATATATATATATATATATATATATATATATATATATATATATATATTACAACATTGAACATGGACATTGAACTATGGACCTTGGATCAGAAAAGATACTATTCTGTGAAAATAAATCATACAAACAGCACAAATACAGAAATAACAAGGCTCCTATAAACTCACCATTCCCCTCGACCTACGGTACCAATCGCCTGACCCTCATGCACGACGTCCTAACCACTTGGCCATCGACGTATTCACAAAAATGAATGTTATATATACATGTATATATATACTACTTCGGTAATTTTCATTTTATTTGTGCGAGAGTATATACCGTATATTTTTTTACATTCTGATTGGATAAGAACTTTCAAAAGGGCGGGGATTCAATGTATGACGTCAGTTTGGAGAACGCCCATGGCGAGGAGCACAATTTAACGAGCAAACCTTAACCACATAACTGTGTTGGATCACACTATATTACTCCTTATATCCGCATGTTTTCAACTCCAATATAGATACCACATAATGCAGGAATAAAAACTTCACGGAACATCTGATTAGTAGTCGCCTGAAAAAGTAATTCTCCCTAAGCCAGTGTTCCTCAGGCAATTTAATCCTGAGATCCTAATCCAAACACAGACCGGGGACGTCGGTAAAATTGGTAGGGAAAACAGCCGCCCCGGGTGAACAAAAAAAGGGTTTATTCGTTCTCGCTTATTATTAAATCAAATGTAATACGATTTTCAGTATGTTTAATATGTAATAATGTGTCCATTTATGTGTAATTATGGAGATATTAATAGCACAACTTTACGAGTGGGTAAAATTGATAAGGAAATGTGGCTTTGTTATTATGTTTATTGAGTATGTCTTAAAACATTTCATATAAATTTAGAGAGTAGTTTGCTCTGACAAAGCAAACGAGACGGTGATTTGCAAAACCTAGGTCCACGATCACAAAAACCGGGCCAAATTTTCTATTCTTCGCAACAGGTTAAGGGAGGTAACTCTATAGCTATTGCATTAGAACATAATTTAGTAAAGAATAAACATATTTACCCTAGTATCTTATGCCCACTCCAAGTGTAAGTATAGTGTCGTGATGGTTTCTAGATGTGTATATATTGTAACACTAAGTCTACGTACATGATGTGACCCCTGACTGAACCAATATAATTGTAACATTGTATTACGCTACAGTGTCCCTGTCCAAACCACGCCCATATTCAGATGTAGTATTAGTATAGTGTAGTGACGGTTCCTACATGTCTATATATTGTAACACTAAGTGTACGTACATGATGACCCCTGACTGATCTTGTATACTTGTAACATTGAGAGAGATGAAAACTTACTTGTGACAGGAAACAAATATGAGGCTATACCGATGGAAGATGCATAACATCTTCAAAAAGGATATGGAAAAAACCAGGAGAAATTGAATTGACATATGTATATAAGCAGGACATCTGAAGCAAGAAAATGTGTGGTGATGTTATAAATTATTTCATATAATTCTTCAACATTAATTTCCCAATATCATTTAATTCCAACATACAGGATATACTCCAGTGTACACTGATTCCGAGTGGAGATATGGTCTTCAATTGGCTAGCAAAAATTCGCCAACATTTCAGATACATCATACTGGTCATGGCCATTAGGTTACATCGGTTCAAATGTAGGAAAATGATAAAGTTTACATTCTGGACTGTAGACATTTAATTAACTTGCTTTGTATGTTTATTTATTTTCATTATTGTAAGTAGGGTATATATGCTTGGAAACTGAGAGAAACTACAAGGCTGAAGTCTGTTGTTTGAATTGTCTCCCTTTTAACGCTGAGAAGTTGACCCGGTGTTCCGGTATACATCGTTTTTTCGCATTTCAGATACATGTAAACGTCAAGTACTAAATATCCTTCATATGTTTAAATATAATTTCAAGATGCAGTTTCAAATTACAGATCATATTTGAATTTTGTAATTGTTAGATCTCAACAATTACTTAGCCACTTTTTATCAAAATTGCACTATTTCCTTTTTATGACATAATATATAAGTGTACGGAGTTTGAAAATGATTCCTGCAAGCCATTATGGAGAACTAGAAAATCCTTTTTTTTGTTAACCCGGTGTGGCTGATTTCCCTACCAATTTTACCGACGTTCACACAGGTTTGTATATATCCCCGAAGATGCATATACATATAGGTACTTACATATCTATGTAGGTTCGTATGTATACACCTATGTATATGCACTTAAATAAACACTCAGATGCGTATGTATATATCGAGACTTGTAAGTATAAAATAATGTAGATATGGACGTGTACCCAGAGGTATGTACGCATCCGATGACATACGTACTTATACATTTAGGTATGTATGTATCCATGTAGGTAGGGGCCACCGTGGCCGAGTGGTTAGAGCATTGCGCTTTACATCACACGGCCTCTCACCTTTGGTTCGAATCCCTCTAGGGTCATTTCGAATTAAGTGGGAAAGTTTGCCAGTTTTCTTGCGGAAGGTCGTCGGTCTTTACCCGGGTAACCCGGGTTTCTCCTTCACCAATAAAAAAAACTGGACGCCATCATATGACTGAAAGATTGTTGAGTATAGCGTAAAACAAAAAATCAAATCAAATCTATGTAGGTACAGCAGGATATATGCACGAATATGTCGAGGTAGGTATTTATAAAAATCTGTATGCACATACATAATTATACACAAAGTTCTGTACATATCCACGTAAATATGTACACATTATACATCGAATTATGTCCATATCAATGGAAGTACGTACATTATCAAGTTTGTTACTGACCGTTCACGGGAATATGCCGGGCTGATTACGTTTATGGCAGGCGAGGTGAAACCTACCATCTGTTTTCTTTTGTCTAGGACCATATTTCTTATTTAGTGAATGTCTTCAACTGCCACTATTGACAGTTTGTGAATCAGATTACCCGCTATTGCCGTCTATTTTTTACTGACCGTCCGTCGAACGAGCGAGGGCGGTCACGTGATTCCTTATATCCAATGAAATGACGACATTGCAGTCTGAGGCAAATCAAATATCTGTATTAGGTACGTATACATGCAGATACGTAGGATACATCAAGGTAGATATGCATGCATGTTTGTGAATCAGATCACCACCATTGCCGTCTATTTTTTACTGACCGTCCGTCGAACGAGCGAAGGCGGTCACGTGATCCCTTATATTCAATGAAATGACGACATTGCAGTCTGAGGCAAATCAAATATCTGTATTAGGTGAAAGAAGTATATACATGTATATACGTACCTATACACATAGTTATGTATGTATTCTCGTAGATACGTACATATATACATTTAGGTTTGTAAGTATTAATGTATGTAATACTATTTATGTATGTATGACTTGCGGCGGGTGTGACCGGTCAACAGGAAATGTTTACTGTTCCATGACACCTGCTCCCACTTCTGGATTTCCAAATGGCCGTTATTGCCATATATATATATATATATATATATATATATATATATATATATATATATAATTTATTATATTTTTAATTATAAATTTTAATATTAAATAAAATATATATATAATATTAATAATATTATATATATATTGCTTACATCTCCTTTACTGTAATTTTTATGTACTAAGTAAATAATCAGTGTTAAAATATGAAATGGTAAAAGGAATCTTGCATAACCAAACTAATTTACACATATATTTTAAATTTTTCTGTTCATTGTCATGATAATCAATCAATCAAAATGTAAAAGTAACTGACATAGACAGTAAATTAACTCTAGAGTGATATTTACTTAGCAGTTAATAATTATTGACTGATAGAAGCCAATTGAGAGATCCGTGAGTTTATTTGATTAGAAAGGAATGAATCACGCCCTACCGGAATAGTATTGTTCTATAGCTAATTCTTGCTTAAGTTTCGACGGATCTAGCCTGAGGATTTTTAAAAAGTTGACAAAGGCGTTAACATCATTATCTTTCGGATAAGATTCAGTAAATGTGTCAAGTTTTTCTGTAGATTTTTAAGCACAATATCTTTTTTTCACGGAATACCTAATGGATGAATCACTCAGTGGTGTTATAAAATTCAGCGAAAATGCAGCTCTACCAATTCGAAGGCCGATGCCCCGAGAAGAGTATTTGTTTCTGCACTATTCAACACCTTTGAGTTATGTATCAAACAATAATATTTACCCATACGGTACTTTAATACATAGTGGACATCTAAGCAACGTTGAATGTTTGAATAGAATTTAAAGTTACCTTCCATGTCTGTAGCTCATGCTATGTTCACCGAGATGTGACAGATCATCACGATAATATATGCATATCTGTATGTATTAATGTTAACATAAATTCACCAAAATCAGGAAGGCGGATTTAAGTATTCACATTCCCTAGCAAAAAAGTTTGAAATATTGTTGAAAAATGAATGCATTTATTGAATTAAATTTTTCTTATTTTGTTCACACGACAGCTTAGCAGTGAATAGATAACAGCTGAAAACCGGTGGTCTCTTCCAAGTTACATTGTAGCTGAAGGTCGGTGGTCTCTTTCCGGGTACATTGCACCCGGATTCTTTCTTGCGCCCTTAAAAACTGGCCGCAACAATATAAAATTTATGAGTAGCGTTCAATAATACTAGGAAATGGAAAAAAAAATATAGCTATTCATCTATTCAACTATTACCCGTTGAATAGCATAATGAATCCCCATGAAATATAAAAGAAGTTACCACAAAAATTATGTAAATTAAAGGATAGAATTGAATGCATGTTTGAATTGTACACTGTATCATCGAACAAGAAAGAAGAGTGTATGATACAGATCACACACGATTTTACTTTCTCATACAGTCGGGTGCTGTGGCCATTTTGAATAAGTTATGGACGTTATAAATACTCTGAGTAAAACATTTTTGTCACGTATATCGACAACGTAATGTAATTGAATGTTTTTAAAATGAAATGCTACATTCGAATTTCTAACACAGTAGTTCACCAACGTAGTTTGCATTACAAAATAATTGACAGCAGACTCCGTCGGCAGGGTTTGGGGTGTTCATTTCACCTAGTCAACTTTAGAATGAGTATTTATATTGATGTCTTGCTGTCTAAATGATTGCTTTTTTAAGCATGTCTAGACTAGATTGAGCCAGTGAATACAAGACTACACGTATATGGTCGTGTGCTCGTTTCGTTTTGCCAAGACTGGAATTAAATAGACGACATTATTTACATAAGACATAATTTACTGCAAACGTAAACATTTTAATAAAGTTCAAGTAATATCATCTTTACTATGTCTAATATATATATTTATAATTACCAATGTATTGTTGTATCTTATGTCAGATACTCAACTTGCAAATCTCATTGTAATGTACAATGTTTATATTTTCTGTTTGTTTGTTTATTGTTGTTTAACGTCCCACTCAAGAATCTTTCACTAATATGGAGACGTCACCAAATGCCGGAGTAGGGCTTCAGTACTCGATATGTTCAGTACTTAAGGCTGTTGAGCAGTGAGGGTTCTTTAACGTGCCGACACCTACTGTGACACGCAATCTCGGTTACATAACCTCATGATCAAGAGTCGAGCGCGCTAACGACTGAGCCAGGCCGGTTCACAATGTTTAGGGTATTTACGACTTTAAAGAAATGCAAGAAGATGACATTACAATATTTCGGTAATGCAGTATAATATTATATGTAATAAGTTATATGTATATGTATGTCAATCATAATATTGTGGTTTGCATAATCTTATCATGTTTTCTATATATGTCTGATAATGTACTTATGTCAGTACATGTATTTGAAACTTGTTGTTCTGATATGTTATTGGAATCACTCTCCATCGTATGTATAACATATATGTTAATATTTTAACCGATAACCGAAGAGTATATAAACTAGGTCTGAAATGGTAATTTGCAAGATCAGTAAACCATCTATGACTGGTTGCACCAAGTTTAGCCGTGGAGAGAACATAAGACAGTGGATTGTAATCAGTTACTACCTCAAAAGTATTTCCATATATGTAATCGTGAAATATGTCAGTAACAGCCCATTTGAGTGTTAATAAATCTTGTCGATTTGCAGGATAGTGTCTCACATTGGGTCTTAAACCCCGACTAGCATAAGCTACGACTCTCTCTAAACTATCTTGTTTCTGATACAGTACAGCTCTCAAACCTGAACTTCTAGCATCTGTATGTAAAACAAATGGTAAGCGTAAGCTATAATCTGCATACGCCAACACTGGCGGGTGTAATAATTTTCCTTTTATGGTAATCTGTCCATACCCACTGGGCTGCTGTTTTAGACTTTGACTTCTTATTTTTGGAAGCAGATGTGCTATGACATATACGTAAAGCATAAAGTGGTTTAACTATCTGTGAATATTGTTTAACAAAACGCCTATAATAACCAGAAAACCCTAAAACATGTTGTTATTCTTTCACAGAATAAGGTCTCAGCCAATCATGTGCGGTTGACAAGTTTCTCTGGATCCGTCTCTACACCTCTACTGAAAATGACATGACCAAGGTAAGTGATCTTTGACTTACATGTTCCTGAAAAATCTTTGAAAAAAAAATCAAAACATCATCTAAGAATATGAGGCACTCTTTCAAATACTTATCCCACATGTACTTCTGCATCAATCTTTGGAACGTGGTCGGAGCATTCGTTAGTCCAAAACCCACCCGGTTAGAATCGTAGAAGCCTTTTCCTACTGTAAATGCAGTCTTGGCCGTATTTTCTTCTGAAATGGGCACCTGCCAATAACGGGATCTAAGGTCCAGTTTGGAAAAATACTGTGCACCTGCATGGCTGTCAACTATATCATCAAATCTTGGTAAAATGTATGCATTCTATAATCAATACAGAATATAAAGCTTCCATAAGATTTTCTTACCAGTACAACATTTAATGAATATGGACTGTTTGACTCTCTGATTACCCCTATACCTAGCATCTCTTTGATATGTTATCGTACTTCGTCGTATAATCCTGGTGGTATTCTGCGATAAGGTTATTTAAAAGGTATCTCATCTTCAAGCTCAATAGTATGAACAACTCTATTAGTCTGACCTATGTCCATGGAATTAGAAGAGAAACTATGTTTCCATGAATTCAGCTTATCATGAACAATGTGTAACTGTTCTTTCTCAATCTTACCACCACTACTATCATCTAGCACTGACTTAGAAGTGTTTCATCATCAGTAAAATCTGATGCCAAGCTATCTACAACATTGACCTGACTAACACTGCAAATATGTGACCTAGGTTTATTAATGATAGGCTTTGCAGTTAAATTACAAATTTTCACAGGTATCTCCACCTTTTTTCTCGGCTGGTCAAGCCATACTATTCTCGGAGAAATAATGGAGCTGTTAGAATCATTATTCTCTGTAATTACCACCTGTATATGACTACTTACAGCAGATGCACCATTGATAACAACTGACCTATATGGAGGAATTTCTACAGTCCTCTTGTTTAAAGATTTGACTGCAAATTCATTTTGACTAAAACTTTGTACAGCTATCCTAAAATCATCAGATAAATTACTTGACTCACCAAAATTTCAAAAGTATAAAAATTTCAGATACCAAAGTATAAATCAATAGGATGTCCAGGACAAAGATACAAATCCGGTAAAAATGGACAAACACGGACCTCTGGAAACCAAGAGGTGGGATCAGGTGCCATGGAGGAGTAAGCATCCCCTGTCGACCGGTCACACCCGCCGTGAGTCCACAGTCATGTCCAATGAAACACGTGAGGAGTGTATCCTCGTCACAATTGGTACAGACGTCTGAACAACCGCCAACGAAAAGGCAACTCAACATTTCACTTAGTGAAACAGAGTAGTCGCAAACAAGACTATTATACCGACCATAAAATTTGCTGAACGTTGACATTAAACGCGATTTTTGATATCCCTGTGTCAATAATTTGTCAGTGAGTAGTTTACCTCTGTATATGAAATCTTCATATGTTGTGCACGCCCTGGCATATCGTGATCATTTGTTAAATATAAACTACATATGCAGGTGACTGAGGGATATTACTACTTAAATGTGGAAAATTTACGATGGGAAAGCCGAAATCGTCGCGTTTATCGTATAGCTTAGTTGCTAATTTCCCGTCTGTGTTTATATTAAGTAAAATGTCTATGTATGAAGCGTGTGTACTTGATTCTGTTGTATTTTTAATTTCTAGTTCGTTGGGATATATCGCATTGACATATGTATGAAAATTGTCATTATTAATTGACAAAACGCGTCGATATATCTAAATGTCAAATTAAAGGACACCGCTAACTTTTTCTTCTTTTGATTCAGCAGTTTCTGAATGTAGTCTGCTTCGTATGAATAAAGGAACATGTCGGCCAATAAAGGAGCACAATTGGTTCCCATAGGAATGCCGACAGTTTGTTGAAAGACCACGTCTCCGAACATTAGAAATATATTGTCTATTAGAAATTCCAGCATGTTTTTATATCAACTTCAGTATACTTATGTGTAGAATCAGAGTGGTGTTTGACGAAATAAGTATCCATCCTGATAGCCAATCACTAGATATTTAAATTTTCGGGTACCATCTTTAGTGAAAAAGCAGTTGTCTATGATGCTAAAAAGTCTTTCTTTTAATTTTTTATGTGGAATAGTAGTGTAAAGAGTTGAGAAGTCATAAGTTTTGATACTGTGAATTCGAGAAAAATTGTGTGCCTTCAAATTTTCTAAAAGCTGTTTAGAAATTTTAAGTATCCACATCTGATTTACACCGCTTCTGGAATAAGCAACTGAACAGTATTTTTGAAGTTTCATCTTAACAGCTGTCAATATCTTGGAAGGAGTAAAGATAAAGGTTTGGTAGAACATTTGCTGGATCCTGCTATGTATCTTTGCTTATATGGGTTTTTATGAAGTATCTGATAAAATTTGACCACCTGTATATGACTACTTACAGCAGATACACCATTGGTAACAACTGGCTCATATGAAGACATTTCTACATTCCTCATGTTCAAAGATTTGACTGCAAATTCATTTTGACTAAAACTTTGTACAGTTATCCTAAAAGCATCAGGTAAATTACTTGACTCATCAAAATATCTAAAGTATCTGATAAAATTTGTACCAATTAGGACAGGATAATTTGTTATTTAATCGTTATCTGGTACAATCAATATAGGTATACACACTTTGAAATCCTGAAATGAAGGAATACATACATTACATTCAGTATAACCGATATAGCTGAGATGTGAACCATCTGCAATGGACAACTTTGTGTAAAATAGATCCACCATGAATACTATAGTAAGCAGATTCACACAAAGTTGTGACCATTGATCCTGTATCTATATGGGTATTGAAACTTTGATTTTCAATTACATCATTACTTTCATGTGAAAAACCAATCAAATTTTCTAACATTGTTGGGCCTTTTTCATCATCAACCTCTTTACAAAGATGACCATTTTCAACTGCTGTCTGAAATAATGATTCAAGTTTACAACCAAAAGATGTTTTCACCTGGTTTCTGAAAAGAATTGAAAACTATTTTCATAATCATACCATTAGTTGCAATATCTGAAAACAAAGCATGTAATTTAACTAAAATTTCATCTATAGTAGCAGTTTCACCCAATGGTATAACAATTTTTCTGGCAATGCCTCTAAGGGATCTTCTTATGGCCTGTATTAACTGACTACTAATTACATCTGAATCATGTTTTATACATTTTATTTTACATCTCCACTCTGGGTAGCTTTCGTCAGCTTTCTGGGGTGGATTATCACCTGAAAATTGTGGAATTTTTGGTACTGATGGTAAATTTTTATTAACCGATATTTTTAATACATTGTTTGCAGCATTCAGCATTGACTACATGCCTACCTGATTAGTTTCAGGCTGAGTCCAATAATATCCTGGATTATTCCCTCTTCCTAATTTTTGTATTGAACTTTACTTTTACTTTCAGGGATTGCACCTACACCCTTCATACTGCTATCTTTATGTGGGGTGCTCGTCACCACATGACTGAAATTAAATTCTGTCTTAGGTTGTTTATTATACTTGCCAGTTGACAGTAATGTACTCATCATCCTTAGATTCAGGCATATGAACAATTTTCATGTGAATTTTAAGCCATTTTTACAGTACAAATAAAGAGATTCAACAGAATAGAAACCATGCGGAATTTCCAATTTTCACGCCCGAATATACACACCGGGGACGTACATGCAAATACACAATGTAATCAAGAAATTATACACGACTCGCTCTTATGTTATTTGTTTACATCCTTTCTTCAAATTATTTATGGTAACAAAGTTAGACAATTATTTGAAACACAAATTACAGTAAATGTATCTATGAACAACTTTGTACCTGAACATAGTGACTCAATGTGACCTCAATTGCAACAGATGAAATGATTTGACGTATGGTCATAACCGTAATGTTTCGCGGAGGGTTATGGTCCTTTATAATGCTTTATTGAACCAATGTGGAAACCCCTTTTTGAGTTCAAAAATATTAAACGTTCTCGGGAAATCACGTAGGGGGCCATTTACAAAATTGATACTATCGATAAACTGTATTTTTCTATTGTTTAATTCCATAAGCATGATAATATACGGTTTGATATTTCGCCCTATCAATTACCTTAACAGGAATTGTGCATCGTAAGCTGTGCGATATAAGCTCCTTTTTTTTAGTATCGATAATAAATTAACCAAAATCTTGAAATATGCGTTCTCGACCATAAAAATCACGACAAACGATAAGATTGGGAATGTGCTTACCTGTAAATTGGTCAAGTTCGATATCTTAGAAAAAGTACTTATCGGATCTGGTTTTACAATTATAACACTGTTTTTAATGGTGCAGCTAGGATCTACACACACCCCCTGTGTTTGTACTTCTTTACCTCGGATAAGTTTATGCTCTTGGTAACATGTCTCTCCATAAAAGGTGCGGTTACATGTAACACAAATGATTTCGAGCCCATTCAATTTGCTTTATATTTAAAACAAGAAATACACTTTTTGAAACATTTATGTAAATCTCGTTTCCTATAGGCCTTCTTACACGAATGGCAATAGTAACTGCTACCGAAAACAGAAAACCGGTCATACTTATAATAGGAGCAAAGTGGTTACCGGTTTTATAGAGATAAACCACACCATCATCTTTGAATTCCCCTTCACTCGTATAAACAATTCTATTTGTCAGCATCGACAACATTGATTTGTACATGTAGACAACGGGCAAATGCTTGAATATCTTCAAGGGTATTTCCAAAATCGTTGATTGGTACATCGGCTTCTTGATGAAGTCGTAGCGCTTCTTTATACTGTAAATCACCCCGGTCGCCCCTAAAGCAATTCTTAATTTGACTATTGCTGTAGTTATCTTTATGTTTGCAAACAATATAACTAAATTGTTATAGCAATAACGAAGCACCTGCTGAGACATAGCGCGTCTGTATTTTCTATAGATATGATAGAACGTTTTTTTTTTGTTTTTTTTGTCTTATTGTTTTTAGAAGGGAGTTGTTGGAGATACCCTCGACCTCGTGGTATTTTAGTACCTTTGAACGTAAAAAATAATCTTGTCCAGCAGGAGCAGACTTGTCTTCAATAAATTCCTATATTTTATCGAGTAAAATATTTTCTCAAGACCTTTGGTTATATGCATATATATGGTGTACTAAATGGTTTAGGCCATTTATAATGATTTATGACAATACGTATTTTGTCCCCATTTTCAGGATTTCTATTCCCTATTACTTCACGATTAAGGTCCAATAAATTTTTTCTAACATCCAGTGTGTTTAATAATTTGTCCGTAATTATTAGTTTTGGGGGAGTCAATATTTTCATCCCCAAGTAGATCGACCAGTTTGTAAAAATCCGAAAAAAATACATGAGGTGGGACATCGCAATGTTGAATAAATGTCACCCATATGCTGGATTTTGCCCTCGGCCCATCAACTTAACTGGAAAGAACCCTCGGAAGTTTCTGTCGAACTAAAACTAAGAATTACAATAGTACATATGTGACATTGTAGAATTGCGAAAATTTAGAAATACCAATTACAAACATTTGTAATTATAAATCACTTCTACATAAGTACCCCTTTACATGTATCCTGGACATCCTGAAGATTTATACTATTGCTATCTGAGATTTTATATTATAATTGAATGCTACAAAACAATGGCATTATGATTTATTTTAAATGAACGACTGTGGATAGATGTTCTACACAAGGTCTTGCAGAATTGTTGTTACATTTCGAGGACATTTTGAACTTCTCAAGAACGACTGAATGGATCATATCCAACTTGGTACAGATGTTCTGCACGAGGTCCTGCAGAAGTGTTGTTACATTTTGTGGCCATGCCAAATCCAAGATGGCGGCCATGACCTCTGATTGGCTAAAACATTTTGACATTCTCAAGAACGATTGAATGAATCATGTCCAAACTTCGTACAGATATTCTGCTCAAGGTCCTGCAGAATTGTTGTTATATTTCGTTGTCATGCGAAATCCAAGATGGCCGCCATGACCTCTGATTGGCTCATTCATTTTGAACTGGAGCATGTCCAAACTTGGTACTGATGTTCAACACAAGGTCCCACACAAGTTTTGTTACTTTTCTAGACCATGCGAAATTCAAGATGGCCACTATAACCTCCGATTGGCTGAGACATTTTGAACTTCTTTTAAAAGAATGACTGAATGGATCAATTAAAACTATGTACAGATGTTCAACACGGTCTTGCAGAATTTATATACCACGTGATTACCGATAACGTTTGTGCGGTACTAGTATCTCCAATGGATATCGTCTCCTAGCATCATTCCATCATTAAAAGAAACAATAGTCCCGCACAAACGTTAATTGGTATTACGTGGTACATGAATTAGTCCTATTGTTGTTACATTCTGTGGCCATGCGAAATCCAAAATGGTCGCCATCGCCTCTAATTGGCTTAGGCATTTTGAACTTCTCTAGAATTACTAAATAGATCATATCCAAACTTGTTACTGATGTTCGACACAAGGTCCCACAGAAGTGTTGTTACTTCTCAAGTAAGAAATGTAAGATAGCCACCATGGTTTCTGATTGCCTAAAACATTTTGAACTTCTCCTCAAGAACAATTGAATGGATCATGTCCAAACCTGGTACAGATGCTCTACACAAGGTCCTGTAGATGTCTTGTTACATTTCACTACCATGCAAAATCCTAGATGGCCGCCATGGCCTCTGATTGGCTGAGACATTTTGAACTTCTCAAGACCTACTGAATGGATCATGTCCAAACTTATTAGGTCCTGCAAAAGTGTTTTACTTTTTGAATAGAGTTGATTTCCGATTGGTTGACACATTTTGAACCTTTACTCAAGAATGGGTAAACAGATGAAGTCCAAACTTAATTGGTACTGTACTGCAAAAGTGAAAGAAGCAAAAATGTTGAGCATTTTGAACTTCTTCTTAAGAGCTACTGAATGGATCATGTCCAAACTTGGTACTGATGTTCAACACAAGGTCCCACACACGTGTTGTTACTTTTCTAGGCCATGCGAAATTCAAGATGGCCGCGATGGCCTCCGATTGACTAAAACATTTTGAACTTCTTCAGAAGAATGAGTGATTGGATAATTTTAACTTGGCACAGATGTTCTATACAAGGTCCAACATTAGTGTTGTTACTACTCGGGGGCATGAGAAATTCATGATAGCTGGTGTGGCCTCTGATTGACTGAGACATTTTGAATTTCTTCTAAAAAAACGGCTGGAAGGATGACGTCCACACTTGGTACAAATGTTCCTTATGATGTTCTGCACAAGTATTGTTACTTTTTGAATGGAGTTGAAAACAAAGTTGGCGGCCCTGATTTCCGATTGGTTGATACATTTTGAACCTTTACTCAAGTATGGGTAAACAGATGAAGTCCAAACTTAATTGGTACCGTACTGCAAAACTGAACGAAGCAAAAATGTTGAGCACACAAAAAATCGACAAAAAATCAATAGGGCCGAAATGCTCAGGTCACCCCCCTTAGGAGTTATTTCTTTGACATTATCTTGAAAAGTATAATAGATAGGGAGAAAGTGAAAGAAGCAAAAATGTTCAACACGTAAATGTCAATAGGACCGAAATTGTCATGTCGATTCTTATGGTAGTTATATTCTCATTTTTGTGTATTTTTCATGTTTTGGATGTTTTTTTGACATTATCTTGAAAAGTATAATAGATAGAGTAAAAGTGAAATAAGAAAAATTTTTCACCATGCAAAGATCTACAAAACAGTCAAAGGGCCGAAATTGTTAGGTGGCACCTTATTGGAGTTATTTACCCTTTTAAGTGGATTTCTCATGTTTTGAAAGTTTTTTGACATTATTTTGAAATGTGTGATAGACAGAGAGAAAGTAAAAGAAGCAAACATGTTCAGCTTGCAAAGATCTACAAAAATTCAACAGGGTTGAAATTGTCAGGTCACTCCTTATGGGAGTTATTTACCCTATTAAGTGGATTTTTTCATGTTTGGGGTTGTTTTTGGACATTATCTTGAAATGTATGATAGATAGAGAAAAAGGGAAAGAAGTAAAAATGTTTAGCACGCAAAGATCTACAAAAACGTCAACAGGGCCGAAGTTGCCGGATCGACCCTTATTTGAGATAGTTCCCCTTTTAAGAGGATGTTCAAAAATGTTCAGGACGCAAAAATCTACAAAAAAGGTCAAGAGGTCCGAAATTGTCAGGTCGCACCTTATGGGAGATATTTTTCCTTTTCATTGTCAAATTTGAGACATTTTTACTTCTCCTCCAGAAACAATGGTTCAGCATATCTAAATGCCTTATTTTATGTTGAAAAGATATTAAATATATTACATATATACATTTGTAAATGTCTATGCAATGCATGTGTAAATATTTGTAAATATGTAGAGGTGGAGATTGGCATTGTACTCGAGAATAAATGGTGTATTAAAAAGGAACCAGTGGGTCATTTTTAACCAAACTAGACATGTTTCAATACACATGTGATGCGCCATAAAGTATGCGAATGAAAAGGGGCAAGGACCCTAACCAAGATAAATCAGCAGTAACTTTATATTTAAATCACAATCGAAAGAAGACGTACACAACACTCAAAATCTTTAATTCGTTAACAATTCACGAACAAAATTACAATAGCGGGATGGGTCAAATGTTAGATTAGAGATTAGATCCTGTGTACAGGTACCTGTGTATATGCGTGCAGTAACAGTTTATACATGTATTTTACGGTTCAACTTGGCTATCGGTGTATTTTCTTCTCTCGACAAATTTTTCAATAAAATGATGACCCTATTTTGTTTGTGTTTTATTCATAATGGTCCAATTTATCAAATATTAGCAGATGAGATACTTTATGTAAACCTAAATATATATATATTACCATCCACCTTCTTCGACTTCATTAATTAAAAATTTCACCTGGCCTCAAAGTAAATGTTACGTCATGAAGGAATGAGAAATCTGCAGTTTGCGTTTTCAAAAAACGGCGGGGTAGAATTTTCGGCAGTCTAAAGGTAAAAAACAAGAGATGATGAAACGCAGCTTTATAGAAGGAATACCGACTTCCTTGTTGATTTTTTTATCTTGGTACATTTGAAGTATTATTAAACATTATAAAAGGTGATATTAATTAATTGTGATCTTACCCTGTGATCAACAAAATCAATATGATTTATCCATAAAAAGAGTTGAGTAACAAAAACAAAATATCTGAGTGAACGATCTTCTCTGTCGCATCATCTTAATGGGACTAATTAATTTACCACGTGATAACCGATAATCGCTACTATATATTTTCAATTGGACCACCGATGACGTGAAAAAATATCGCTTAATTACCAAATTAATGCATACCATTTGGTATCCTTGTCCGTTTAGCAACACTAGTTTCTGAAACTCCTTTACTAGTACCACTTACATCTAATGCAGACATCCATATTTAATTTTTAACGGACATTCATTATTGATTCATCAGGTGAGCATTTTTTTAAATTAATGTACAGGAACTGACAAATATAGTATACGTTTTAGTCATCAATATTATTAGTAGTAATAGTAGTAGAAGCAGTAGTAGTAGCAGCAGTAGTAGTAGTAGTAGTAGTAGTAATATTTGTTCTGATCTCATCAACAATATATGTGCAGCGGGACCCTTTGTGATTTACACTATTCAAGTTTTTATGATACAATCTGTCAGTTGATATGAATAAATCTTGTTTTGATGTCAATGCATTAAAGTCTAAAGCCAAACACACGGTTTGACCTCTTGTTCATTTAGAACCTACTTTAAGTAAAATTGACTATAATGTTTTTAAGTGCTTACCCCATGAATATTTTTGCCACTCGTGTACTTCAATATTTCCCCTATCCAAGGATATAATTTTTATTAAAATCTTATTTCAGTATTCGTATAATATATATACGTATCCATGTTTACTTTTTAAAGATGGCTATCTGCCTAAAAATGGGGATTTTCATTGATTTGATTTTCCACCATTATGCAACGAAATGCAAATTCTATACACTGAGGGCAAATTTGTTACAAATAGACTAGTTTAGGTTTCGGTTTACGGTTTACAAACCAATTTTTAAACTAAACCTGCTTTCCTATGGCTAAACAAATAAATAGTTAAAACTACCAAAACGGGATACAATAAGAAGAAAACAGTTACCGCAATTTAAAATTCTTAATGCGGTCCCCATAATTGATGAAACTGATGACGTTGTATTGGCATTACAGTCACAGACATTAAAGGTGGTTCAAGCCTAGTTCCTACAGACCTTTCTAAAATGCCCAGTAATATAAAATTACATCAACATTATGTTTCAAGGACAGAAGGATTTTCCAATGAATATGAATACTTTTTGTTATGCCTACATGTAATGTCAAAATAAATGTAATATATTTATAACATCAGCAAAAAAAAAAACACATTATTAATCTTAATACAATATTTATCAATCCTGAGGATTATGTTATCAATTTGTGAATTGCCAGTGCTTTATGCTAAAAAACTACAATCACTGTAGGGTGACTCCTGGTAAACCAAACAAAGAACACTTCATAAACAAAATGACTATCAATAGCTGATCAATTTGGAGTCTGGCTTTATTTATTTACCCTTTTGATATTGTAAGAGGTCGGTGTCATTATGACTACAGTTTTACCTCACGAGACGGAGTATATAAAATGGTCAGAAGACACATAAAAGGTACCCGATACTGGTCATGTCACCGTCACCATGTTGTTTTAGCAACAAAATATTTTATAATTCTGATAAACCAAACCAGTAGGCTTGAATTGGTTGATAAATTAGTTTGGCTTCAGTATAAAACAAATAATGAGCAATTGTGTTTTAAACCGGTTTATATACAAATGGAAAGTTTACAAAATTGGTTCAAAACTAAAGCTAGTTTTTGTAGAACAAATTCAACCCAAGATATGATACGAATGTTAATTACCTCTGAAAAGTTGCAAATCAGGCCAAATTAATTCTAATTAATTTAAATCGCCATTCTCTGTTAGTCGTTACCTCATGTCATTTCTATCGTTACTCTGATAACATAGCAGTATAGTCACATCACAAACTTTATTTTAAATTATGTCAATATATAAAACATCTCAGATACCAAAATATAAATCTTTAGGATGTCCAGGACACAGATACAAATCCGACAAAAATGGACAAACACGGACCTCAGGAAACCAAGAGGTGGGATCAGATTCCATGGAGGAGTAAGCATCCCCTGTCGACCGGTCACACACGCCGTGACTCCACAGTCAAGTCCAAATGAAATTCGTGAGGAACGAATCCTCGTCACAATTGGTACAGACGTCTCAACAACCGCCAATTTGAATATTTCATTAACCCATTCACCCCTTAAGACACATTTGGACTCTTCTAAGTCATTGATTTACAGAAGAGTCCATTGTTTTTCAGTGGTTGATGAGTTAAAATGTGGTTTTTTTTTCACATTTCAATGACATCAAGTTAGGTCTGCGAATATTGTGTATATGCGTTTGAATACTTTTAACCATTAACATGTGGTTATAAAAACTTTATGGTTAACGAAAATATCAGTCGCGATCAAGATGGTTACGGTTAAGATTGATTGATTGATTAAGATCTTTAGCATATTAAAACAGAAACGCTGTTTTCAACCGTTGTATTTTTGTTCACCCTTCAACATGACTAAAACTTGTGTTTAAGTATATCTATATGTGTGTGCGAAATTGACAACTTGTTTATTTCCAACAAGTGAACTGCAGTATTTAGTATTTGAGCAAACATTGATTTATATCAGTCTAATACATCTAAAAGTCGTAACTGTCGCATTTATAAATTGAGGTTGCACTTTAAAAAAACTTTACGTCAGTTGGCATACACATACTGAATGACATATACTGATTGTTATTTTACAACATCTTTATGTCTTTCTGAGTTATATGGTAGAAGTCAGATTTAAATTGCAAAGGGGAATACCTTGATACAGCAAACTTTCCCACAGATTCA
Organism: Atrina japonica; assembly: GCA_030159075.1. Lineage (NCBI taxonomy): Eukaryota > Metazoa > Mollusca > Bivalvia > Pterioida > Pinnidae > Atrina > Atrina japonica. Next base: position 1,020,971 of record BROG01000189.1, on the reverse strand, counting down.
TCTAAGTATTCAAAGGTGAAGAAGTCGATATTTAAGACAGGATATATATCCACTTGGTCTCCATTGATTTGAGTTAGGTTTATCACTCATTGCAAACTTTAGGAGAAAACACATGTAATATACGTTTAAATTTGTCAATGCTTGTCGTTTAATTTTTTTTTTTTAATTTTACATTTTATCAGCGGTGGGTGAACTTGTTACAGTTATCCCCTTTTGGTTCTCACTGCATCGCATGTACAGGATAAATATGGAGAATACCATCAGTTCAATCAAATGGATTTGGATTTAATCAACCATGTTTGATGCGTTTTTAATCGAAAGCAAAATACCCGTTAAATTAAAGTTTGCAAATTACTTACGTCTCATTTATATTTGAGACCATGCGTCAAACGTACATACTTGCACTTTTATAAATATTTGGAGAATATTTTAAAAAGAAGTAGCAGAAGTGTTGACTTATGTCGCAACATAAATTATCTTTGAAACTAACCTACAACTATCAAGTGTTTAATTTTATTAAAACTTAAATACATAGTAAAATCCACATCGGGCTTTAAGTTTACTTGTGGAAGTGGAAATAGTAGTATTAGTAGAAATAGTTATAGTACCACTAGTAGTAGTAGCAGTAGTAATAGTTGTAGCAGTAGTAGTAGTTGTGGTAGTAGTAGTAGCAGTAGTGGTAGCTGTGGTAGTAGTAGTAGCAGTAATAGTAGTTGTGGCAGCAGTAGTAGTCTTAGTACATGTTGTATTTGTAGGAGAATAATTGTTTAGTTGTAATACTTCAAGTTTTTGGATTTAGGCTATACATTTTGATTTATTATTTGGCCTTGTATGGTACCACTTTCTCGTTAGAAAATACATATACATTTTAAATTGGAGCTCAACTGATGAAGTCTAATTGAACGAACCGATCGTCTTGAGCATTATAACGTGTGTATTATGTTTATAGCTTTTGTTTTTGCTAATTCACTGTGACTTGGGGTATTCAAAAAAACAAGATTCGTCATTTTATTGTCGTTGTTATTTATCAATGTATGTATGCTTTGTTGTGGTTTAGTGTAGTTATGGAAACGTACACGTGATGTATACATATTATAAATAAAAATAATCATTGCTATATTTATCAGACAGCGCAAGGATTTGGAAAGCACACTATACAGTAAGTTATATTGTTTGCATTAAGTGATTTTAATACAACTTTTTTCCAATAGATTTGATATACAGATAAAATAATTGTATTAATTATCAGTATTTGAGATTTCTGAGAATAATTAAGAAGTATGTTTTTAAGCTTCAATTTCTGTCAATTATATCAAATCTCTATGTAATTGTTTTAATATTTTACTATTCCCTTACTAACTCGCTTGAAAACTTGAACTATATTTGCAATGATTATATTTCTATTTTTTGTTTTATTATTATTATTATTATTATTATTATTATTATTGACATACGTTTTATTGTATCTATGCGTGCGTGTATTTGTCCTCGTGTGATATATATGAATCTATCGTGTTTTTTTTTAAACTTTGTATTGTTGTTTGTGTAGCTGTTTGAATTTTAACTGTTGATTTTGAATTAATACTTAACATTTTTCATATTCCTTAAATCCTGGTCAAATATCTGTTTAAATGTTTGTAAAATATATGAGCAGGACAAGAAACCATCACTTGAGCAATGTATTTCTATCTCAATTCATTTAAACCTATTTACCAAATATTTGCATTTTCTATTGCAATAGAATAAACATTACATCTTTGAGGAGGAGGAATTAATACAAATTTAAGTACGGCTTATATGATGTTGCTAAGAATTTTCTGGTAAACCCACAAGAATGGCAAAGCTATGCATGCACATATATTATGGCATGGGTGGTAATCAACCATCGAAACTAAAAGTGACAAACGTCATAGAATATAGAGGAGCAAAAATATCACTTACTTACGTCATAACAATATATAATACAGCATCTTATCAATTAAATCACTTTCAAAGTTGGTCACTTTCATACTTTCATAGTGATTGAGGACATAAATCTCGGTCATAATTGAACCACACAGTGATCAATAATTATAACATGTGACTTGATTTTATATTTGATATAACTAGTAATGACTCATTGTATTTGTGTGCACATGGTTTTATTTCAATTTGTTACTTCAAAAGTTTTATTATATTTTCTATATAAGGACTGTAACTGTGTAAATGGTCGCATGGAGAAATGTTTGCACATAGATTAATACAAGCGACTTATTAAGTCAAATACATTACGATATCATAACTATTCTATCTGGCATGAATTAACCAAATTGTTATATAATTATATTGAGTAACCCTTAGTGAGCATATTCACGTTAATAATATTATGATAATAGTATCTAAAATATACAACTCTGTAAATTGTGTACGATATGACAAAGTTGTTGATTTTTCTAAATATTACATATTTTTGCAGACATTTGTAAGCTGGGCTTTGTGACGTCCGTCAACAATACCGGAAAATGATTCGAAACATACTTTTAGTAATTTCTGTCTTAATTCTGCTGATAGAGATCCCATTCAGTGAGTAAACGATCGTTCATTGATTAATCTTAGATACTGATATGAAGTATTGTCATTGATCCCGTCAGTCATGGGCAGTCCTGTTAATAATAACTATGGTGACAATCAGTGCACAGTACTGTTAATAAATACTGTAATGACAATCAGTGCGCCGTCCTGTTGATAATTACTGTAATGACAATCAGTGGCAGTCCTGTTGATAATTACTGTAATGACAATCAGTGGCAGTCCTGTTGATAATTACTGTAATGACAATCAGTGGGCAGTCCTGTTGATAATTACTGTAATGACAATCAGTGGCAGTCCTGTTGATAATTACTGTAATGACAATCAGTGCGCAGTCCTGTTGATAATTACTATGATGACAATCAGTGCGCAGTCCGGTTAATAAATACTGTAATGACAATCAGTGCGCAGTCCTGTGGATAATTACTGTAATGACAATTAGTGGCAGTCCTGTTGATAATTACTGTAATGACAATCAGTGGCAGTCCTGTTGATAATTACTGTAATGACGGTCAGTGGCAGTCCTGTTAATAATTACTGTAATGACAATCAGTGTGCAGTCCTGATGACAATTACTGTAATGACAATCAGTGGCAGTCCTGTTGATAATTACTGTGATGACAATCAGTGTGCAGTCCTGTTGATAATTACTGTAATGACCATCAATGCGCAGTCCTGTTAATTACTATGATGACAATCAGTGTGTATTCCTGTTAATAATTACTGTAATGTCCATCAGTGCGCAGTCCTGTTGATAATTACTATGATGACAATCAGTGTGCAGTCCTGTTAATAATTACTGTAATGACAATAAATAGCAGTCCTGTTAATAATTACTGTAATGACAATCAGTGTGCATGTTGATAATTACTATGATGACAATCAGTGTGCAGTCCTGTTAATAATTACTGTAATGACAATCAGTGCGCAGTCCTGTTGATAATTACTGTAATGACAATCAGTGGCAGTCCTGTTGATAATTACTGTAATGACAATCAGTGTGCAGTCCTGATGACAATTACTGTAATGACAATCAGTGGCAGTCCTGTTGATAATTACTATGATGACAATCAGTGTGCAGTCCTGTTGATAATTACTGTAATGACCATCAATGCACAGTCCTGTTAATTACTATGATGACAATCAGTGTGTATTCCTGTTAATAATTACTGTAATGTCCATCAGTGCGCAGTCCTGTTGATAATTACTATGATGACAATCAGTGTGCAGTGCTGTTAATAATTACTGTAATGACAATCAGTGCGCAGTTCTGTTAATAATTACTATAATGACAATAAATAGCAGTCCTGTTAATAAATACTGTAATGACAATCAGTGTGCATGTTGATAATTACTATGATGACAATCAGTGTGCAGTCCTGTTAATAATTACTGTAATGACAATCAATGTGCAGTCCTGTTGATAATTACTGAAATGACAGTCAGTGCGAAGTCCTGTTGATAAATACTTTAATGACAATCAGTGCGCAGTCCTATTGATAATTACTATAATGACAATCAGTGCGCAGTTCTGTTAATAATTACTGTAATGACAATCAGTGCGCAGTCCAGTTGATAATTACTATGATGACAATCAGTGCGCAGTCCTTTTAATAGATACTTTAATGTCAATCAGTGTGCAGTCCTGTTAATAATTACTTTGTTGACAATCAGTGTACAGTCCTGTTGATGGTTACTGTAATAACAATCAGTGTGCAATCCTGTTGATAATTACTATGATGACAATCAATCAGTGTGCCGTCCTGTTAATAATTACTGTAATGACAATCAGTGCGCAGTCATGTTGATAATTACTGTAATGACAATCTTTGCGCCGTCCTGTTGATAATTACTATGATGACAATCAATGCGCAGTCCTGTTGATAATTACTGTAATGACAATCAGTGTGCATGTTGATAATTACTATAATGACAATCAGTGTGCAGTCCTATTGATAATTACTGTAATGACAATCAGTGCGCAGTCCTGTTGATAATTACTATGATGACAATCAGTGTGCAGTCCTGTTGATAATTACTGTAATGACGATCAGTGTGCCGTCCTGTTGATAATTACTGTAATGACAATCAGTGCGCAGTCTTGTTAATAATTACTATGATGACAATCTGCAGTCCTGCTGATAATTACTATCATGACAATCACTAAGCAGTCATGTTGATAATTACTATGATGACAATAAGAGCGCAGTCCTGTTAATAACTACTACATATATCATACTACAAAGTCAGTTTTAATTACAAAGGACACGGTTCAGAAAAGAATTTTTTAAAAGAATACAACTAGAACTATTTGCTTTTTGTATATTATTAGTAAGGAATAATTATGTGATTATTTTGGTCCGAGGTCATATGTTTGAGGTAATGTTAACAATGTCCGAGGTCTAAACTGTTTTGAAAATATACACTTATACATAAAAACAACTATAATGTTAAAAGGAAGCAAGTAACCAATCATTCATGTTAATATTTTGGTTTACGACCATCGTCAAACCGTACAAGAGAGTCTTCCTTTGACTGGTTTCACGCAGATATGAACTGTGCATACTGACACTACACAGGCGACCGATATACTGACACTACACAGGCGACCGATATACTGACACTATACAGGCGATCGCTATACTGACACTACACAGGCGACCGATATACTGACACTATACAGGCGATCGCTATACTGACACTACACAGGCGACCAATATACTGACACTACACAGGCGACCGATATACTGACACTATACAGGCGATCGCTATACTGACACTATACAGGCGACCGATATACTGACACTACACAGGCGACCGATATACTGACACTATACAGGCGATCGCTATACTGACACTATACAGGCGATCGCTATACTGACACTATACAGGCGACCGATATACTGACACTACACAGGCGACCGATATACTGACACTACACAGGCGATCGCTATACTGACACTATACAGGCGACCGATATACTGACACTATACAGGCGATCGCTATACTGACACTATACAGGCGACCGATATACTGACACTATACAGGCGATCGCTATACTGACACTACACAGGCGATCGCTATACTGACACTATACAGGCGACCGATATACTGACACTATACAGGCGATCGCTATACTGACACTACACAGGCGATCGCTATACTGACACTATACAGGCGACCGATATACTGACGCTATACAGGCGACCAGTATATACAGGCACTATACAGGCGACTGATATACTGACATTGTACAGGCGACCGTAATACTGAGACTACACAGTCGACCGTTATACAGACACTATACAGGCGACCGTTATACCGAGACTACACAGTCGACATTATACATGCAACCGTTTAGGTTGCTGGGCCAATCTATTTTTTTCTCCCTATTTGTCAAGCACATTCTGATATAAAACATCGTTACACAAATATATTTACACATGTAAATGTTCTATAAAAGTTCATAACAATTTATATGTCACAGAGTACTGTGGTCAGAGTGCAGTTAAAGTAACACTCATATATTTTTTATAGAATTATTTTTAAGGGAGTATTCTTTGAAGACAAATTATTCATTTCTATATTGAAATGTCCTACATTTACTCGTCATTGCCTCTTATAGTGACAAAATGGTTTTTTTTTAATTTAGAAAATCTGGCATTCTGTGACGTCATGTATTTATACAATCAAAATGTTGAATGATTAACATATTTTATAAAGTACCGGTTGTCTCTTTTGCAGGTGCTGCTGCGAATAGTACGTATAACTGATTTATCTTTTTATTAAACTCTAAAAGTATTAATACATTAAAATACATATCCTGTTATTACCTATATACCTAATTGTATTTACCATAGTATTTTGTATCTTTATTTAGTTATCAAATTTTTTGATTTCATATAATTACACATTGCATCAGTTTAACATCCGTTTAACAATAATTCAGTATTTTTCTGTTCGAAATAAAAATTATTTCTGTATAGTTTAAATCAAGAAGTTGTATATACTGAAATATTCTTTGAAACTTAAATTATGCGGTGTATGTTTTTGCTATATTGGAGTTTTAATTTATATATTTTTTTTTATTTTCTAGCCACAGCATGTAAGAATTTTTTTTATGTACAAATATTGATATCTTTTTATAAACATTCATCGACTGTAATCTGAGATCATTCGTAAACGGATTCAGATATAACTGACACAACTCGTATTAATAATGAAATTTAATAATGCAATAATTATATGTTAGTCTCCTTTTTTATATTATTTTGATGTCGTATAAATAAAGTAAATAATATGTAAATAATATTTGCAATGATTGAGAATATATATATATATATATATATATATATATATATATATATATATATATATATATATATATATATATATATCTGTGTGTAGCATGCCACTTCATATATATATATATATATATATATATATATATATATATATATATATATATATATATATATATATATATATATATATATATATATCTGTGTGTGTAGCATGTCACTTCATATATACATATATATATATATATATATATATATATATATATATATATATATATATATATATATATATGTGTGTGTGTGTGTGTGTGTAGCATGCCACTTCATATATATATATATATATATATATATATATATATATATATATATATATATATATATATATATATATATATATATATATTCTCTTTTTTCCATAGCTAATGACAATGGTAAGTAAATAAGATATTTACTAAGATATTTATATACATTTAATTGTTCTTTCACGATCATATGACATAATGAATTTCGATAGAGATTGTTTTTTGTTACATCCCATATCTATGGCATTAACTATATTAACAATTATGTCATGAATAATTGTTTTTATCTTAACTCAGTCTAGATAATAAATACCACACATACATAAATTTTAACATGGACAATTTTGTTAAATTCTTATCAGATAAAAACCTCAAACACGATTTATTATATCTTATGTCTGAGATACTGATTCCTGAAAAATATTATTTTTTTGCAGGAACTGGAAAGTTAGCGACAGACTTCAACATCATGATTATAACGTTTCTTGCTTTTTTGTTTGCTCGATTCTTTTAACTTCAAGTTTTGGTATTCAGACATTTTTTGATAAATCAATAAGTGTCCGGATGTTATTGATTCGTTACTGAATGATGGGCACTTACAATAAAACAAATTAAAAAATATACATGTATTTGCATATATTTTTTTAAAATAGCACTATGATATTTATAGAAATAGAACGATTTGTAACATATATGTATATGTAATATATATATATATATCGAGTATAAATGCAATGGATTATGGAAAAAAATATGTGCAGTACTGCGTGAATTTTTTCCATATTCCATTGCATTTATACTAGATGCAGTCCAAGAAATAAAAAAACAATCCTTATATTTATATATATTACCATTTTCTGTTAATCTGTAGTCAGCTGGTTACGAAATATATTCTATGTAATTGGCTTTGTGGTAGGAGTTTTTTCATATGACGTAACAGCTAAACAGCTGTGTGAGACGAGAAGTAGTTCCCCTTTTCTGTCCGGAATACTAAATGGAATTAAGGTTTATTTTCTTATTTTCCTATCATTTTGAAAGAAACTAGTGATATGGAAAATTTTGAATAAGTGTCATATTTGTTTTCAAGTTATTTAAGAATATTCGTGTGCTTGGTAACCGGAAGGTTAAATGTGTCAGAAGAGAATTGAAAATGCAAATGGCCGCGCCCATGAGTATGCTGTATAATATATTTATAACAAATATGCGTAGGCCTATTTCACACGACCTGATTTCACACGATGCGGGTGACGAATTGTTTCTGGAGGCAGCACGATTTACCCAAAAAGACCCCCAATACACCCTAAAAGACCCAAAATACATCCAAAATGACCCCAAAACACAAAAAAGACACATTGATATGCATAAGCGTTCACAAACTATTATTTATATAGAAAAAGGTTGAATAAACTATATATTTTCTCACACATGCATACCTACTCATACTTATGTATGCACACAAACATATATTTATATCTATATTCACCATACATGTACACGTACACACATTCATACAGATATACATAATGTGTAAGCATATTTGAATATATTGTTATAAAGAGATGCACCTGAAGAATATGCACATATGTAAGTTGTATCTATACATTCACACACACAGACACACACACACACATGTGTATATGCATATACTCACACACACAAAGGCACATACACACCTAAAACATATACATACCTTGTACATATATGACTATATAAAAATATTCAATCCGAAAACTAGGGTAACAGAAGTAGATAACAAAAAATGTGAATCCAAAGAATGAAACTAAACAAGTCCCCAGGAGCTGATGAATTGACTGTAGAGTTTTACCAAAAATTTTGGCCAGATTTACAGACTATTCTAGTAGATACTTTAAACAGTTGTTATGCAACAGGATCATTAACTAATTAAAAAAAATGGTATATTATCACTATTATACAAAAAAGATGACCCAACAGACTTAAAAAAATTGGAGGCCAATTTCCTTATTAAATGTAGACTATAAAATATTAGAACATTGTTTAGCAGAAAAAACATATCCTACCAAAGATAATTAATACTGATCAAAGTGGATTTATAAAAGGAAGATACATAGGATATAACATAAGATTAATTCAAGACATAATCGATAATGCAGACAAATTTGGAATAAATGGAACAATACTCTTCTTAGATTTTGCAAAAGCTTTTGATACTGTTGAATGGGAATTCATTTTTGCAGCCATGAAAACATTTGACTTTACCATGCATATAATAAAATGGGTTAAAATACTTTATACAGATATCTCATGATTGATGGGCATCAGAACCAGTAAAAATAAAACGTGGAATTAGACAGGGATATCCTATCTCAGCACTACTTTTTGTAATTATTGTTGAAATAATGGCAGAAAAAATAAGACAAGATATTAATATAAAAGGTATAAATATAAATAATAAATTTGAAAGAGAAGCAAAAATTTCTCAATTTGCTGATGACACAACACTGTTTCTTCAATCAAAACATGATATACAGAGAGCATTGAATATAATTGAAACATTTGGAACATATTCTGGTCTTGTGCTAAATCGTGAAAAATCAAAAGGTCTAAGACTAGGAAACCAAAGAAGAATTGAAGACAATTTTGAGAATATATGCTGGAATGAAATAACAATTAAAACCTTAGCGGTACATTATGGTTTGAATAAAGAAAAAACACAAGAAAATAACTGGTTACCTAACATGGAAAAAATACACACACATACATTACTACATTAATGTTCCGGTTTATACATGTGTATTGATTATTGGTGTATGTTATTTACTATGAATATAATTTTTCCCAATCAGAGGGCCCCTGGCACCGCTGGTTGGGAATATACGGAGGGCCTCTGCGGAGATATTACCTCCACTCTATGTTATTTAATATAAATAATACATAGGTAAACCTATGCAGAGGGCGAAAAAAAGGAATATCCAGTGAAGGCAAACAAATCGACTTGTTTATCAAGAGATGCTTGACAAAGTTGTACTAGGCTTACTCTCTCATTTTTCTGTTGTTATTCTGAAGCGAACTTTCATTTCTGTGTCAGACGGTGGCCTGTGGTTCTGGTCATAAGATGACCTATATATATCGCGATATGGGCCTGTAGGCTGTACAATGTGCTACAGATGTAGTCTCGTGTTTTCGATTTCTTTCTGTTATTTTCATTTGTTTTGTAGTAGGCCTAATGTATTACATTTTTAAGATTAAATATATAAGAAATAAACGTGTAATATTATATTCTTTATTAATTCGTTCATGTATTCTTACACTGAAAAGTAAAGCGATTAATACTCTGGGCACGCGACTGCATTTACAAGAATATACAATATATTGCTCTATATACTTGCAATGAAGGGAATTGCAATCGGTATGTGTATATATATAAATAATACATAGGTAAACCTATGGAGAGGGCGAAGGCATTCATGTTCAGTTAATCCCTTTGGCAGGGGGCAACACGACAGAATCCCCAAAGGGATTAATATTCAGTGTTTTTATCACGTAAATGTCCCGGTCATTCACTCATTGTTTTAAACAAAATATTCAGTGGCTGACTGTTTCCTTGGTGCTAAAACTTAAATTGAATATATGTGGTATTTATTAGTCATAAATTAAATGAACAAACATGTTTTTATGCTATATATTTTTCTCTATGCCAGCGTATCCATCATTTCGTGCAGTTCACATTACCAGAATAATGGAGGCGCTTCGTGGTCGGGTTCGATGTTCAACCCTAGTCGATATGGCCTAGTCTCGGTCTACAAAACGTTTGCAATGAACTTTTAAGTAATCACTTTGCATTTCCGACATTTTGTTTATGTCACGCGCAAATTCCTGATGTGAGCAAACTTTTTACCATTAGTAGTACGGGTCCCCGGATGTAGTAAGAATAAAAAATGTGAGCTTCTCTACATATTTGAGGGCTTCGCCCTCTATTATATTGTTATAACGAGATATGAATTATCTTGTTATAACTAGATATTATGTTGTTATAACGAGATATGAAATATACGGAAGCGTATTAGGGCCACAAGTTGTATTATAATTGTTAGTTGTTAAGGTTTCATTTGCATTGTTTTTCATATCGTTGATCTTAATAAGGCATAATTGCATTACTATCTGTGTGTTACAAGACATTATTCATGTCACACTTATCATTCTTGTGCAATATTGTTACTATCGCAACCTTAAAAAATGTTTTATTAAAACTGATAAAATTAAGAATATGTTATGTGAAAAAGCTTTGTATGGAATGCGATACATGCCACATTTAGTAATAAAATTTTGTCGTTATAACGACATATATCTTGTTAAAACGACTTAATATGTCGTTATAAGGAGATATGTATTATCTTGTTATAACATGATATTATGTCGTTATAACAAGATGTTATGTCGTAATAATATACAAATTTCAGATACCAAAGTATAAATCAATAGGATGTCCAGGACATAGATACAAATCCGGTAAAAATGGACAAACACGGACATCTGGAAACCAAGAGGTGGGATCAGATGCAATGGAGGAGTAAGCATCCCCTGTCGACCGGTCACACCCGCCGTGAGTCCACAGTCAAGTCCAATGAAACAGTGAGGAGTATACCCTCGTCACAATTGGTACAGACGTCTGAACAACCGCCAACGAAAAGGCAACTCAACATTTCACTTAGTGAAACAGAGTAGTCGCAAACAAGACTATTATACCGACCATAAAATTTGCGGACGTTGACATTAAAACGCGGTTTTCGATATCCCTGTGTCAATAATTTGTCAGTGAGTAGTTTACCTCTGTATATGAAATCTTCATATGTTGTGCACGCCCTGGCATATCGGATCATTTGTGAAATATAAACTCCATATGAAGGTGACTGAGGGATATTACTTCTTAAATGTTGAAAATTTACGATGGGGAAGCCGAAATCGTCGCGTTTATCGTATAGCTTAGTTGCTAATTTCCCGTCTGTGTTTATATTAAGTAAATGTCTAAGTATGAAGCGTGTGTACTTGATTCTGTTGTATCTTTAATTTCTTAGTTCGCTGGGATATATCGCATTTACATATGTATGAAAATTGTCATTATTAATTGACAAAACGTCGTCGATATATCTAAATGTCAAATTAAAGGACACCGGTAACTTTTTCTTCTTTTGATTCAACAGTTTCTGAATGAAGTCTGCTTCGTATGAATAAAGGAACAGCTCGGCCAATAAAGGAGCACAATTGGTTCCCATAGGAATGCCGACAGTTTGTTGAAAGACCACGTCTTCGAACATTAGAAATATATTGTCTATTAGAAATTCCAGCATGTTTTTAATATCAACTTCAGTATACTTATGTGTAGAATCAGAGTGGTGTTTGACGAAATAAGTATCCTGATAGCCAATCATTAGATATTTAAATTTTCGGGTACCAACTATAGTGAAAAAGCAGTTGTCTATGATGCTAAAAAGTCTTTCTTTTAATTTTTTATGTGGAATAGTAGTGTAATGAGTTGAGAAGTCATAAGTTTTGATACTGTGAATTCGAGAAAAATTGTGTGCCTTCAACTTTTCTAAAAGCTGTTTAGAATTTTTAAGTATCCACATGTGATTTACACCGCTTCTGGAATAAGCAACTGTACAGTATTTTTGAAGTTTCTCCTTAACAGCTGTCAATATCTTGGTAAGGAGTAAAGATAAAGGTTTGGTAGAATATTTGCTGGATCCTGCTATGTATCTTTGCTTATATGGGTTTTTTATGAAGTTTAGGTATCCAGTATAAATGTGGTAGCTCGAAATCGGTCTCCGTTGTAGGTATATCAAATGAGTGTAATACGGACACGTGATTTTGAAGGATCTCGTCCTTTGAAAGTGAGCTACGTGTGTATGTAGGATTTCCAGAATTCTTATTAAACCCAAGTTCTTCTAATAAACAATTATAGTAATGTGCCTTACAAATAAAAACTACATTATTTGAGGCTTTGTCTGCTGGTACCAGTACATATTGGTCATGTAACCTATCCAGTTCAGTTACTACTACTGGATCATTAAATACAGATGAATAACGTGTTTTCATAGTCCCTTTAAGTTTTCGAATACGAGATTTTATCAACCATCGTATGGCTTTCAGCCATTCAGACAAAGTATCTGGTTCTACGTCTTCATGTTTGGCCCATCGTCTGGCAAGATATTATCTTGTTATAACGAGATATAAATTATCTTACTATAACAAGATATCATGTCGTTATAACAAAACAGAATGTCGTAATAACAAGATATTATGTCGTAATAACAAGATATTATGTTGTTATAACAAGATATGAATTATCTTGTTATAACAAGATATTATGTCGTAATAACAAGATATTATGTCGTAATAACAAGATATTATGTTGTTATACCAAGATATCAATTATCTTGTTATGACAAGATATTATGTCGTTATAACAAAATCGTATGTCGTAATAACAAGATATTAAGTTGTTATTATATAAATATAACATTCCTGAGAGGGTGGTAGTGGAAATTGTCAGCCCGAGGAAATACATTGTCAACCGAGTGGAAGCCTCAAGGGGTGACAATTTCCAATATTATACCTTTTCATAAATTCTAGCGATTTCATTGGACACTAAGCGTTGAGTATTTTCCACTGACTCGGTCATTCCAGGGCGATATTCAGCAGGGTGATATTCAATAAAAATATCAAATGCACAAAAATGGATGCCCGTACGGTTCGTTGATTTTTCCTATTTAGTAATTAGGTGTAACCTCTATATGAGTTATGTAACATATATTTCTTCGACGAAGACTGGAACCGAAAGAAACAACAACAGTAGTATATGTATTACACTCTGGCTCATAACCACGACATGGTACCTTTACTAGAGGTAACCACGACTTGGTACCTTCACTAGAGGTAACCACGACATGGTACCTTTACTAGAGGTAACCACGACATGGTACCTTTACTAGAGGTAACCACGACATGGTACCTTCACTAGAGTTAACCACGACATGGTAACTTCACTAGAGGTAACCACGACATGGTACCTTCACTAGCGGTAACCACGACATGGTCACCCCAACACTTGAACCACGACATGGTCACCCAAAACTTGAACTACGACATGGTCACCCCACTAGAACCACGACATGGTCACCCCAAAACTTGAACTACGACATGGTCATCCCAACACTTGAACCACGACATGGTCACCCCAATACTTGAACTACGACATGGTCACCCCAACACTTGAACCACGACATGGTCACCCAACACTTGAACTACGACATGGTCACCCCAACACTTGAACCACGACATGGTCACCCCAACACTTAACCACGACATGGTCACCCCAACACTTGAACTACGACATGGTCACCCCAACACTTGAACCACGACATGTTCACCCAACACTTGAACTACGACATGGTCACCCCAACACTTGAACCACGACATGGTCACCCCAACACTTGAACCACGACATGGTCACCCAAACACTTGAACCACGACATGGTCACCCAACACTTAACCACGACATGGTCACCCCAACACTTGAACCATGACATGGTGTCTTCATCAGTTCAACCAGGACTTCGTTACCCCAATACTTGAACCACATCCTGGATACTATATAAGCTCAACCATATTATGGATACTCTCTGGTGTGAAATTCCGGAAATTTTGCAAAACATGGAAATTCCGTAACCGTTGCCAATAGCAACTCGTTGCCAATAACAACCCTATGGTCTAAAACTCTGCAAATCATACAATAATAGGGGGTACTACGGTAAAAGAAATCTAAAATAATAGAGTTACAGGTTATTTATGAAATAGACATAGGTAATAATTATAATATACTAACAACAGTTATATTAAGACGTCATGTTAAAAAAAGAAAGTCTTTTGGCATTCTAAACTAACGCGAAAAAAAAATAATTGCATTATTACAATACGGTAGACCTATCGAATATTATCAGTTTTCCAATATTTGAGGTAAACCATGGGGACATTAGACCAAAAAGTATATGTATACACAATAAAAAATAAATTGTATTTACAGTTTTAAAATGATCCATTTAGTCATTCTTGAGAAGAAGTTCAAAATGTCTCAACCAATCAGAGGCCATGGCGGTTATTGTAACCCACTAAGAATCAATTAACAGCTCGTGATCGTATAGATTTTATTGAACACCAAGTGTGACATCAGTAACACATACAGGCGACAGTAGCTTGTGTCAAAATGGCGGTCTCTCTCTCCTCGTCTCTCTTGCCTTCTAAAACCCTGGTGCTTTTATACGAAGGTCAATTCCGAACAACATTCTAGAAGTTTCTCCCGCATTCTGATCAACAAAGAACCTGAGAAATACTGGCGCTGTGCATATCAAAATCTGTCAAAGTTTCACCTTCCATGACCTTTTTACACCATCAAAATTAGTACAATTTTAGTACATTATATTATTTAACATTACAATCAAAATTTGTTTACTGAGGATGACGATGACAGATATTGACCTATTTAACCTTGCAGCTGCAACAATTGCTGAAACTTCATTCCGATATTTATTTTCGATGCTATGTGTTGACAAGTTGTTTGTCCGAAACATGAATTTCATTGTGTAACTAAATCAGCTGCCCGTATTTCTCACTAAGTACATGTTACAATTAATCACAAGACACACCAATTTTATTATCAGTTTATTTTTATTTACAAGTTAGTATTACCTCATAGTGTTACATTATCTTGGATTTCGCAAGGCCCCGAAAAGTAACAACACTTGTGTTCATTCCGATATTTATTTTCGATGTTGTTTGTCCGAAACAAGAATGTCATTGTGTAACTAAATCAGCTGCCCGTATTTCTCACTAAGTACATGTTACGATTTATCAGAAGGCACACCAATTTTATTATCAGTTTATTTTTATTTACAAATTAATATTTTCTTTTATTTAAAGTATTTTACTCCCGTACTTCATAGTGTTACATTCGTCCCTATCCATCCGAAATTTGTACTCTCTGTAAAAATTTCGTTCTTTTGTATAAATATTTAAAAAAAAAAAAAACATTATTTGATTTTGAATTTTCCCATTGGTTTGACCTGGATGTATTTTATTTTATACCATCATATACATGAAAAAGATTTTTACATTTCAATTTCACCATGTAGGCTTATAATTAAATCATAATCAATTCATTATATAGAGTTACATAATGTTTTCATTCATTATAAGTCTCATATCAATGTCCACATTAGTTTGTGTTCCGAATGTTTATTCACACACATTTAACGCAGTTCTTGATTCAGAGTTCATAACTTGGATTAATATCAATTGACAATATATTTAATTCCATTTGTGATATGGATTTTAATCTGTGCAAATTTATTTTCACGTAAGTATTATTTGAATTATAACACAAATGAATTTATGTTCAATTAACACAAATGATATTTTATCATAAATCCTCTACTGAATTATATAAATGTGAAACAATAATATATTTCATGTTTTGTATAATTTCATGCACAGTGTTTATATAATTAGTCCACAAAAATACAGTTTATCACTTCACTAACGTATACTCAAATATCAATTATAGTTTATAACATGCATGTCTGTTTTAAATTCATTGAATTATACGGGTAACAAAACAAATATGTCTTCTTTTTATGGAAAGTTCCCCATATCAATAATATAATGTTTCCCAAGGAAAATCCTCCTTGAATTTTAACCTTCCTGACTCGTACTGAAATAATGTTATTCTGTTGTCAGTACACTTTTGATTCTAAAATTAACTCACATAACACTGTGATATTTTCAATTTGATTGTTATAAATTCCTTCAGAGTCGATTAAAATCTCACGGCCGATTTTTCTTTTCCTTTTACTACTTGAATATGATCGGGTCACCGATTTCAACTTCTGTCAGGTAGCTCATCTACATTTTGTTCCCTTGGCGTCACATCGCCTGTCTTCTGTACTTTTTCTTCTTGGATTTTATCAAATATCGCCATTTCTATGTCATTTAGTTCATCATTTTCATCTTTATTTCAGCTACTGATTTAATGTTATATTTTTCTTCCTCACACATGTATTGATTAATCACTTGTCTTTGTATGCACATGATTTCTTTTGTTTAACAATTATGTCAATAAGTTCACTTGGTACTTCTATCGTGCCTGGTGTTTGTTGATGTATACGATTATGTAGAAAACTCAAAATGTCATTGATTTGATTATCTCTTGATATATAGCTTGTGTGTGGTTGACTGCTTGGTATACTGTGCAACTGGCTTTGTGGAAGACTCAACTCTTCGTTTCCCCTATCATTTGACCACTTATCTTAAGTTATTTTTCTTTTTAACAAAATATCTGAAACGCCTATACCTATACTTAATTGTAATGTTGTTTACTAAACATAAATAGTATAACTGTCAAAATCATTGTTGTTGAAATAAAAAAATATAGACAATAACCAAAAATTATCATCGGACATTTGGTATCTATTATATTTTACTAAAGTATTACTTGTATATAAGAATGTTTTATTTTGTTTTGATTATTTGCCTCTTATTATATTTAGTTACCATTTTAAGTTTTGCATTGTTTTACACATGTTATCAAACATTGTGAAATTATTCTTACACATGTTATCAAAAGCTGAATTTTAAAGTTATCAAGATTCCTTTTACATTAGGGTCTATCTCATCTACTAAATTTTTATGACTTTTAACCTCATTTATATCTTTGTTTTCTGTATCATTATCATGTTGTGTTTGTGTTTCCCTATCTTCTAGTTTTGTATTTCTGTACATTCTTTGTAATTCTGACAACGGAATATCATCTTCACTATCTGAATCATCTCGAATATGTCGAGACCTTTTTACAATATGGTCACCTTTAACCTTATGAATTTCGTTATCTGAAGATTCTGAGTCTGGGGGTACTACATAGGTTGATTTTCTTAATGGTTTGTTTAGTTTATCATGGGGTATCTCCCAATTATCTAGATTAGCTACTCTAAGATGTCTAGCGTGTGTTTTTGTTGTAGTTCCTGTCAATTGTTTTTTAACTATAAAACTTAGAGGTCCTTTCTCTTCTATTATCCTGTAATAAGGTGTCCATTTATTATCTAGTTTACTAGTTTTCCTCTGACTTTTATATACACTGGGTCACCTACTTTAAATTGAACTTCCTGACTACCCCTATCTGCATATTTCTTTTGTTTTTCCTTCGATTGTTTTATGCATCAACATAAAAGCTTTATGTTGCTGTTGTAATGCTATTTTATGTTGATCTTCCCCATTATATTTTCTTCTGGGTTTAAGAATTGTATCTAATGGTAATACTACATCCATATTATATAACAAGTAAAAGGGTGAGAACTTAGTAGATTCATTCGAATGAAATCTAATGGCTGCTAATGTTTGATTTAAATATAAGTCCCAAGTTTGGACATCATCAGATATTTTCTTAGCCATTACGTCATGGAGGGTTCTATGAAATCTTTCTACTTTGCCATTACTTGAGGGACTATAGTAAGATATTGTGATATGGTCTATATTTAACTCTTTGAGTGTTTCTTGTACTGCTTTATTTACATTTTCTTATCCGTTATCTGTTAGTATCTGAAGAGGACAGCCATATCTTGGAAATATTTCTTCTAATATAAGATGGACTATATTATCAGCTGATTAATCAGGTACACTAAAAGCTTCTGGCCATCCAGAATATAGATCTATAAATGATACGATGTATTTGTTACCTGATAAGGTAACTGGGCATGGTCCTGATAGATCTAAACCAATTTTAGCGAAAGGATAGGGTTGAATATCCGTTTTCTTAAGAGGTGGATGTGTTTTTCTTTTACTTCTAGTCTGACACGTTACACACTGTTCTACATGTTTGTGCAACTTTTGATACATTTTTGGGAAATAATATTTAGGTCTAATAATATCATGTTTTATCTACTGTCCTATGTCCAGCAAAATCATGTTGTTGCTTAATGACAATGTTTTCCAGATTTTCAGGTATATACAGTCTAAGCTTTGGATCTTTAGAATCGTGTTGTGATAGAAAGTATAACAAACCGTCTATCACCATTATACTTTTTTGTTCTCTCTTAGTGGCCTCTCCATTTTCCAATTTAACTTTAAGCTTTGCTATTTTCTCATCATTTTCTTGTTCTACCTTTATGTCTATATCCTCTGGTAGATCTATAAAGGGTTTAACTAAGTCATCAGGTGGATCTATCTTACAGCTAACGTATTTCTTAGGTATGAACATATTTGAATGCAGTGCTCCTATTTCTAAGAATCTATCATCTCTTTCTATCTCTGTATCTACTCAGACTCAGAATTATCAACTGTTTCTTGACTGTCTGGTATTCTTGACAACAAGTCAGCACAACAATTATATCTACCTTCTATATACTCATTTTTACAGTTGTAACCTGCAATACTGAGAGCCCATTGCTGTATTTTCTTATTTTGCATTGGTGAATCTAATAGATACTTCAAAGGACGGTGATCCTTGCGTATCAAGAATTGGGCATCATGTAAATATAAGTCCAGTTTCTTAAGGGCAAAGGCTATTCTCTATTGTGGATTATTTTGTTTGAGATTTACTTAATTTATGAGACAAATAATAGATAGGTTTTTCTTCCCCAGTATCTGTAATTTGTGTAAGAAAGGCGCCAACACAAGTATCACATGCATCTGTGTATTGCACATAAGGCTTGTTTGTATCAGGGTAAGCTAACAAGGGTACCACTGTTAAACTGTCTTTGAGAAAATCAAAGGCTACTTGACATTCTTTTGACCATTTGAATCTAGCATATTTCTTGGTTAATTCTATTAAAGGTTCAGCTATCTTTGAAAAAAATTTGGAATGAACCTCCTATAATAACTACACATGCCAATAAATCCCCTAACTGTTTTAGGTACAGGTAATGTTCTTATAAGATGTTCGTCTGAGTTTTTTGAAAATGTTAAGATATCATCCAAGTAAGCAGTGCCAAAGTCCTCACATTCTTGTATTCATAAGTTCTTGGAAGACAGCACTCGCATTACTTAACCCAAAAGGCATCACATTAAATTGAAATAACCCTTTGTGACAAGTAAGTGCTGTTTTCTCTTTACTATCTTCATCCATTTGTACCTGCCAATACCCTCTCTAAAGATCTAAACTTGTAAAATGTTTTGCTTTTCCTAACCTAGCTAAGATGTCATCAATCAATGGTAAAGGAAAAGATATAGGTTTCATTATCTTATTTAAAGATCTAAAGTTTAGATCCGCCCTTCTTACCAACTACAACTAATGGAAAAGCCCATGTTGACCTTGACCTTTCTATAATACCTGCATCTAACATTTCATCTACGGCTTTGTCAATCACTTGTCGTTTATTAAGGGAGTTCTATACGGCCTATTTCTGATTGGTGGATGGTTTCCTGTATCTATTTTCATTTTTACTGTATTTGTATGTCCTAATTCTGCATCTGTTTTCGCAAAGATATCTTTGTTTTCTTGAAATAAACTAAAAATACTATTTTATACTCTGAAGGCGCATCAATATCTTTAAAAGAATCTATATCTCCTACCGTATTTTCTGGACTTAAGGCTGTTGATTCTACTTGTATCTCATGTATTTCTAAAGCTCTAAATTTTCCTATCACTTTTTAACCTTTGTTTGTTTGATTGACAACTAATACTGGAATATTTCTATTTCCTGTTACTTTTCCTATTGACACTTGAACTAGTCCAAGGTCTCCTAAAAGACATCCATCATTGATACTTGATATTTCCAAAGTTTCTGTATTTCTCCTATTAAATGCCCTATTTGTCTTAACAGAACATATTGTTTTAGTTTGTGGTCTTAATGTAGTTGCTTTTGACACTATTAAAATAGATGATATGTGGGTGTCATCTTCAAATTTTACATAGGTTATCCCTATTCTCAAACAGCCTAGGTCAAAGTATAACCTTATTCCGTTTTGTCTTAACCAATCCCTACCAAGGATAAAGTTTCTGTTCAAACCATCTGTAACATAAAACTTGTGGTTCATGGTCAACTTACTCATCGTAAATTTAATATTTACTGCACCTATAACCTTGAGTGATTGACCATTCACTGCCCTAAGATTTGGTTTTTCACTAATAACCCTAACCTTGATTGGAAGATTTTGGAAGCACTTTTTACTAATTAATGAAACTTCTGCTCCTGTATCAACTAAAGTTCAAAACTTTTGTTTTTGTATCCAAAGTACACATGAACTAGGATTTCCTGCCAAATGAATTTCATAATTTTGATCTAATGTATCACTTAATTTATTTATCCTACTTTCTCTTAATTTACTACTACCACTATCCTTATTGGCTTCCATATAAGGAGAGTTTACTAGTTTCCCTGTTCCCTATATTGAGACCATAGTTGTACTAAATGTTAGGTGGGTTTTTCTGAATTTTGTTCACTTGTTGCAGGTGGTGCAGGGGTCGCCAGTTGCCTATTTGATAGTTGATACCGGAAGTGCTAACATTTGATTGTTTGGCTGAGCATGCTGGTATTCAAATTATTGAGGTGGAGGGTTGAAGTTTTGTCTTTTTTGATAGTTATTTCTATAATTTGCTCTACCCCTGCCACGATTAGATGGTGGTCCCTGATTATATTGCCAATATGGTACCCAATTGCTAGGGTTAACTTTACGATTGGGAGAATTTCTTTTGAGGTGACCAATCATGCGACATACCCAACATTCTGCACCAAACACCCAGTCTGGTACTGACTGTTGATTTTGTCTATTTTGATCTACTTGACTATCTCTGTGTATTTGATTTTTCGGCCTAAATTCATGTTGTTTATTTTTCTTAGCCTCTTTAACCCGTTTAACATGTTTATTTCTACTAATTGGTAATATCTGTGCATCATCATCACTGTCACTATCGTCACTGTCAGATTCGTCCGCGGCATTTACGTCTATGTTTCTGGGACAATTTTGAGTAGTATGACCTTCCCTCATACAAGTTTTACATAATTTATTTCTTAAATGATCAACTTCCATTGGCTGAATATCTCTATCATGTTTTTCTGTGTTTAATCTGAATACATTTTGCGAATTTTCCAAAGTTAATGAAATTTGATCCCTGATATTTTGGTCACGTTTTGCTACTTTGACAGCAACGTCTAAAGTTGCTGGTTCTTCCCTAATCAATTTCATTTTTAGATAGTCAAATGTGACAGCCTTACAAAAAATATCTATCAATTGTTGTTCAATTAAGTCTTTTGTGTTTTTGTTTTTTCTTTGTTCTGATGTATAGACATCTCCAGATGCCTGAATTATTCTTTCCCCAAACATTTGTACAGATTCATCTGTTTTCTGTTTTAAAATTCGTAATTTTGACAATGCCTACCTTCTATTGTAATTTCCTCAAACTTATCCTTTAGTAATTTCTTGAGGTCCCCCAACTGGGTAAATTTTCATTATTTTCTTGTTCTATCAAATATCTCCTAATAAAATCTGCTACTGCCCCTGAACATGTCACTAAAGCTACACTTGGCATCTTCTCTACATTTAGCTCTACTAAGTTAGCATATCGTTCAATGTCAGAAATCCACGTTTTGAAATCGACCGGTTTACCCGAGAAGTTTTTAATCACCTGATGCAAAGGTACTGTCATAGCACTAGCCATATTTGAAAACTGTTTCATTATCTGATAAAATATTTGTTTCTCTTCATTATCATTTTTATTGTCTGTATTTTTACATCCAAATTCTCCTGACAACCTGTAAAATTTGCTCTCTGATTCATTGTTTTCTGTTTCAGTTTGAAATCATCTTTTCCTTTAATCTTCACTTAAATCTTGTCTATACATTTGGTTCTCTATATCTTCTAACTCTTGGCCAATTTCTCCTAACTTAATATTACTTCTGTTTTCTGCCATTTTAATTTTAAATAAATTCTTAAAAATCTCAGTTTATGTTTTGAATTGTTTGTTTTATATCTATCTATATTATTAAGTAAGTTACTTTGAATATATTTTGTAATTAAACAATACTGCCTGTTGAATCTAAACTACTTAAACATTTAATTAAACTGTACCAATATTAACAAGTTTTTATAATTCTCAATTAACAAGGTTTTCACTGTATATAAATTCACAAAGATTTTTAAAAATTGCCTGAACTAAGTTTTAGCTGTTTACTTTAATTCAAAATGAGTTTTTGGTATATTAAAACAATCAAAATATGTTCTAAAATATAAAATATAAAATGTTTGACTAAAAAGTAGAAAGTTAAAGTTTTAGAATTTGTTAAAAGAAAAGTTTCACAAATTGTGGTCAAAAGTAATAGAGTACTGACAAAAGTGAAAGTCTTACCTTAATATCCAGATCAATTAACAGCTCGTGATCGTATAGATTTTATTGAACACCAAGTGTGACATCAGTAACACATACAGGCGACAGTAGCTTGTGTCAAAATGGCGGTCTCTCTCTCTCTCCTGCCTTCTAAAACCCTGGTGCTTATATACGAAGGTCAATTCCGAACAACAGAATTCTAGAAGTTTCTCCTGCATTCCGATCAACAAAGAACCTGAGAAATACTGGCGCTGTGCATATCAAAATCTGTCAAAGTTTCACCTTCCATGACCTTTTTTACACCATCAAAATTAGTACAATTTTAGTACATTATATTATTTAACATTACAATCAAAATTTGTTTACTGAGGATGACGATGACAGATATTGACCTATTTAACCTTGCAGCTGCAACAATTGCTGAAACTTCATTCCGATATTTATTTTCGATGCTATGTGTTGACAAGTTGTTTGTCCGAAAACATGAATTTCATTGTGTAACTAAATCAGCTGCCCGTTATTTTCTCACTAAGTACATGTTACAATTAATCACAAGACACACCAATTTTATTATCAGTTTATTTTTATTTACAAGTTAGTATTACCTCATAGTGTTACATTATCTTGGATTTCGCAAGGCCCCGAAAAGTAACAATACTTGTGTGGGACCTCATGTAGAACACCTGTACCAAGTTTGAAACCAATCCAATATGTGTTTCTTGAGAAGAAGTCGAAAACGTGATAAGTTAAAACACGACGGAAGACTATGGACAAAAAGCGATAGCCATAGGTCACCATGAGATAAAACTTGAGAATTATTTATGTCCAAAATTTTTACTCATCTTTGGCTAATCCTGAAATCTGATTGGCTGAGCAGGCTAAGTTGAGAACATTCTCAGACTTGAGTGAATTCTCAACTTTTATGGTGCCAGGCCCATGTGGCGTTAATATATACTGTTCGGTGTTTAATTAATAAATTATTTAGTTGATTAATTAATCAATAATTAATTAATTTATTTATTTTTCTATTTATTTACTTATTTACTTTATTTCGGTTATTTTTTAAACAATATGCTAGGAAATGCAATAATCCACTGTGTTTAAATCTACAGGTGTTTAAACATCTTCATATATAAACTATAAGAAACCGTACAGATTTTAAATCAGCATGTAATAATTTTACAAATCTAGTAGTCATCAACTGTCATTAAGTTATCTTTTTATCCTTTGGAAATTTGTGAACAGTTAACCTGTTTTAGTAGTATTTCCGTGCCTTCCTACAATGCACTGATTAACTATGACTATGTTTGGAACGGTTTTAAATAATCTGCCTCTCGTAATACTGTTGGCTTATGGTTTTCACATAACGTGGCAGACATACAGCACCACATAACCCTATTTACAAGCATTTTAAAGGTGTGCAAATGGGATTCAGTTACTTTCTAATAGCATTCAACTTCAAAGGAATGAAACACAGAAAAGGCAACACATTTACTGATGAATTTTTTATTCCAATATCAGAGTAACATAATATTTATCCTTAGTTTGAGATGTCCTGTCACATATGTTTAAAACAGAATATTAGGTCAATGTAACCATATGCCTATTACAATGATCAACCAGGCAGGAGTATTATACATATATGTAATCCGATCAGATAGATAGTGACCTACTGCCCGCACGGCCATTCCTTTAAAGAATTATTTACTGTCCACGTGGCCATTCCTTAAAAGATTTATTTGAATACCTAAACACAAAACTATAACATCAATTGAAAGATCAGATTTCACAATTAAATATACCTCATTGTAAGCATAATAATATAGAGTTGTTTTACAGCACAATCGTTCATTTTAAAAAATCACAATGCCATTGGTTTGTAGCATTCCATTATAATATAAAATCTCAGATAGCAATAGTATAAAATGTTCAGGATGTCCAGAATACATGTAAAGGGGTACTTATGTAGAAGTGATTTATAATTACAAATGTTTGTGATTCGTATTTCTAAATTTTCGCAATTTTACAATGTCACATATGTACTATTGTAATTCTTAGTTTTAGTTCGACAGAAACTTCCGAGGGTTCTTTCCAGTTAAGTTGGATGGGCCGAAGACAAAATCCAGCATATGGGTGACATTTATTCAACATTGCAATGTCCCACCTCACATATTTTTTTCAGATTTTCACAAATTTAAGAAAAGTCATAAATGAAGGATTTATGATAAAAGTTATGCAAAAACTCAATTTATCAGATCTTTAATCAACCAAAAGAATAAAATTAAATTTAAGTAACTGTCAGTTTTCCAAGTTTTCTAGTTTTAGGTAAACTGCTGGGACAGTAGACCAAAAAATACATGTATACACAATAAAAAATAAATTGCATGTATGTACACTTAGACTTAAATCATGGTATCTAAAACTGATAACTATAAAACATAAAAATACAATGTCTGATTTTTTGTACACATCCTATACATATCACAGAGTCCACAAAACTAAAACATATATATATGACATTATTTACATCATAATGTATTTGAAATTATATACTGTATACCTAAAAGTTTTGGTCCCTGGTTAATTTCGCCCTTCTACAACAAAAACAAATTCACCCCGTCTTAAATATACCCTACATTCACCATATCCTTGAAGATGGCAGGTGTGTATGAACTTCAATTGTTTAGCTTAAAAATTTTACTTTCATTTCAAATTCACCCTATCATCCGAGGGCGAAAATGAAAAGGAAACGTAAATTTCCAGGTATACAGTACGTCATGAGATAGTCTTTGCTGAGCCTCATATGTGACTCATAATTTCATTACCTTTGTGAAAAAAAAAAAAAGATTAGTCGTACAAGTTAGCAGTATTGAGGTGCTAAAGGTGAAATCATCAATGCCATATTCTAAACAAAAACAATACATTTATAAAAAACTGACAATGACATTCGTTTTAATTATAAATGATTACTCAAAATGAAAAAATAAATCTGATTGGAAAGGCATCTGAAACAAAAATGCATCCCATCATGACTTCAATGAAACTTCTGTGGTTTTCCCCAGATTTTATCCGATTTCAAATGAAGGTCATTAAAATCTGTAAACTTTGAAGAAAGCTACCTTTTGACTAATACCAAACTTAAATACAACCAGCTGAGCAGATAGCAATGGGTTACATGATAAAATCTTACAATAACATAAGCTTTGCAAAACAAATACATTTGTATCAGCCAATCAAAATGATTTAAAAATAACTTTCTGAGAATTGTTATATTTAGATAAGATCTATATTTGTTTGTTTTACAGATGTTCTGTCCTACTCTCAATAATTTTTTCACATTGACAGCCAGTGTTAAACTGCTTAATAACAAAGTACAGAGGAAGTCCAGTAAACTGGAAAACTTTCCCACATGTGGTAGGCCTACCCACTGAACTCTAGAAATGAAAGTTGGTGTACAATAAACAACTAACCCCATCAAAACTCGATGATACACAGACAAAACTGCCAGTAAAATTGTGGCAATATGTTTAGACAGAACAGGCTGTAACATCATGGTGATACAACCGACAAAACTGCCAGTAAAATAATAGCAATATGACGGACAGAACAGGCTGTAACATCATGGTGATACAACAGACAAAACTGCCAATAAAATAGTGGCAACATGTCTAGACAGAACAGGTCGTAACATCATGGTGATACAACAGACAAAACTCCAGTAAAATAATGGCAATATGTCAAGACAGAACAGCCTGTAACATCATGGTGATACAACAGACAAAACTGTCAGTAAAATTTAGGCAATATAACCGACAGAACAGGCTGTAACATCATGGTGATACAACAGACAAAACTGTCAGTAAAATAATGGTAATATGTCAAGACAGAAAAGGCTGTAACATCATAGGGACAACAGCTTTTAATTTCAACAGTGCCAGAGTCAAAACAGTCTGTAATAGAATACCAGTGTCAATGTTACAAAAGAATTCATAATTATGACATTAAACAGTAAAATAATTTAAGTAATTTATATCATCTCATATACAAAAGTGGCACAATAACAAATCTCTTGGCGACAATGCAGTAAGGTACACACTTCAACACATTATCACCACTATTGATAGTTGTAACACAGCATCTTCCTCTTAATGGTCAGTATTATTATAATGAACTGTAACACATTGTCCAAAGGTTTGTTGTTTTTAATGGTCAGTATTGTTATAATAAACTGTCACACATTGTCCAAAGGCTTGTTGCTTTTTAATGGTCAGTATTATTATAATGAACCGTGACACATTGTCCAAAGGCTTGTTGCTTTTCAATGGTCAGTATTATTATAATGAACTGTGACACATTGTCCAAAGTGTTGTTTTTCAATGGTCAGTAATATTATAATTAACTGTGACACACTTTCCATAGCCTTGTTGTTTTCAATGGTTGGTATTATAATAATAAACTGTGAAACACTGTCCAAAGCCTTGTTTTTGATGTTAGAGAACCACAACTTATACATTCTTAAACACAGCCTTGTTTTTGATGTTGGAGAACCACAACTTATACCTTCTTAAACAGACAGTTTTGAACTGTACCACAGATACATCTCACTGCTTGATCAAAGTCAAAAGAAATACATAAAATACTTTTTCCCAGAAGCCCAAAGTTATGTGGAAAATTCAAGGTCAAGTTATTAAAGCTGTGGCTATTGGTCTCATCATTCTACTATACTCTTTAGTACAAATTTCACGGTATAGGCAAATGCTGCTAGTCCAATTATCACAAAAATGTTTGCAAGGGCACTACCAAAGACGCCATTATTTCCTCCATTAGGATTGTTCTGACCAGAATTTGACCTTGACCTTCCTAAAGTTCCATTATTTGTTGACTGTAGCATCTCTTCAGCTCGTCTCCTCTGATCATCCCTAATTTTCTGAAAAGACAAAAAAAGACATATTTGTAAATATGCTATGACATCTGAATTTTGATTTCAATGAAAGTTGATAATTTCATTGATATGTTCTGCATTTGTTCAGTATTCCATGTATTTGTATCATATTGCCTTTCAGAACTCGGTGACTTATACGTGAAATTTACAGTCATTTGAAGGCTGTTTACACAAGATATTTATACATAAGACCACACCAATTTTATTTATAGTTTTTTGGGAATATTTTTAGAAAACTATGGTACAAACCATCAAAATTTTATTTTTAATTTTAAAATTCTTCAAAATGAAAATAAATGTACGAAGGTATAAAAAATGGTACGAATGAACACTTTTTTTTTTTTTTAAATTTTTTGTACGTAAAATCATAAAATGACAAGGATATCATGTAATTAAGCTAAATTTAACCCTTTATTAAAAGAAAGAACACCCCCATTGCCATAAATAAACACAAAAGAATAAAATCTTTACAAATAAAAAGGATTTTTGTAAAAAGAAATAAAAACTATTTTGAAAATAAATGAAATACATCAGTGATAATGCATGTGAAACTCAACAATGCTGTGAAACGTTTATTTATGCATGTGTTATTTCTACTTGTTAAAAGTAGTTTGATCAAACAATATCTATTGATGTCAGGAATCGGTATGCATATTGTGTCCAAAAAACTGATTGGAAACAGAGTTAGTGGAATTCTGTGTGTGTTAAAGAGAAATGATGTTGATCAAGTTTTATCAGAAGATGAAAATATGTTTTGCTAGTTTCACTGACAATGCTATAGAAAATGTTTTTATTCAGGATATATTTTTGTTTATTTGGTGTATTAATATACAAAAAAGAGAGACATGTCTCAAAAATTGTAAAGAAAGTAAAGTACGCATAAGTCTTTTTTCAGAATTTTTAAACAAAGTAGAATGACATCAATTTTACAGGAAATATGGTCAGGGCTGGTTTTGGGGGTAGACAATGTAGCCATTAACTTTTTTTTCATGAACTGGCAACAATGGATACATGTTGGTTTCCCAATATTCTCCAAATTCAACTGAGACACTAAAAATTGTGTGAAATTGGTCACAAAAAACCCTGTATACACATACAGAAAAAAGAGTTTTAGATTATCATATGAATCCATTACATTTCGATTTAAATATTGGTGAAGCTAAATGTAAAATGGCTTTATCAGTTTTCAGGATATATAAACTAATAGATATGTCAAGAAGCCATATGTATATACCAAAACCATGAATCAGATGCTTTGAATGTATCATATTTTCAATCACATAAAATGCATAACTGAAATATTAGTCAATAACACTGAAAATAAATTGTCAACTTACTACAGTCATAGAAGCATACATTGTCACCGGGCTAGCTGCTGACAGAGACAGTACTCGGATTATAAACAACTGATCATGTTGAGAGTTGGGTGCTTAAGACTAGTGCTGGGCTGATTACTTCGATGATACACAGCAAAGATACTTCGCAAGTAGTCAGCTAAATAACCTTTGTACTAACTGGAAACATGGCTTATGATTCAAATCATAATATACAAATGGGGATTCCAAACCCAAATCTTGAAAAACAAAAATTCCTGTGTGCACTCTGGAAAAAGGTGCGGTTAAACAAAAATTCATTTTGTCATTTTATTTACTGAAAGTTAGCTGCGGCGATTCCCAAAGAACTACAAATCAAATTGGTGTGGCCCAAGTATACTTTTTGAATGTTGCTGAAAATGTATATGTTAATGTAGTGGAGTTTTAGATGGCATGGTTAGTTCTATATGTAGGACTATACATTTATCACCTTTATGTAGTGGAGTTTATATGGCATTGTCTGTTCTGCATGTGAGACTATATATACATTTATCATGTGTCTATAGTAGATTTTAGATGGCATGGTCAGTTCTGCATGCGGGACTTTATATATATATACATGTATATACATTTATCACATTTCTGTAGTGTATTTTAGATGACATGGTCAGTTCTGCATGCGGGACTTTATATATATATATATATACATTTATCACATTTCTGTAGTAGATTTTAGATGGCATGGTCAGTTCTGCATGCGGGACTTTATATATATATACATGTATATACATTTATCACATTTCTGTAGTGTATTTTAGATGACATGGTCAGTTCTGCATGCGGGACTTTATATATATATATATATACATTTATCACATTTCTGTAGTGGATTTTAGATGGCATGGTCAGTTCTGCATGCAGGACTTTATATATATATATATATACATTTATCACATTTCTGTAGTGGATTTTAGATGACATGGTCAGTTCTGCATGCGGGACTTTATATATATATATACATGTATATACATTTATCACATTTCTGTAGTGGATTTTAGATGACATGGTCAGTTCTGCATGCGGGACTTTATATATATATATATATATACATTTATCACATTTCTGTAGTGGATTTTAGATGGCATGGTCAGTTCTGCATGTGGGACTATATATATACATGTATCATGTTTGTGTAGTGAATTTTAAGATGGCATAGTCACATACATTTTTGGGACTATACATTTATCATGTTTATGTAGTGGAGTTTTAGATGGCATGGTCAGTTCTGCATGTGGAACTATACATTTATCATGTTTATGTAGTGGAGTTTTAGATGGCTGGTCAGTTCTGTATGTGGGACTATAGACATTGGAACCTCACAATTAAGACCACCTGACTGATTAAAAGTGGTCCGGTTAGAGAGGTGGTCTCTTAAGTGAGGTTCTGTACTTTTTAATTATTTATCAAGAGGCTGGAAATTTATGGTCGGAATAATTGTGAGGTGGTCTCTTATATAATAAAACTATCACAAATTGTTTTCAATATGCAAAGTTTGTCAAAGTCGAAATCACAGAATCAAGTTAGATTGATGAGGAATATATTGGTAAACAAACTATATTTGGAAGAAGATGACCTTGATGACGAATCAACAATCGCATTTGCAAAACCAACAATGGACTCAAGTGTTTGCAGCTTTCTCAGAAACTTCATTAAGTCAAAGGTCAGGCAGGGCTTAAAGAAAATTTTATAGTCCACTCGGCATGGTGCACAGTGGCTTTGGAAATTCACTCAACACTTGGGCAAATTTACTCAACACCTACCCCAAGTGAAAATTATTTTTAAGATTAATCATTTGAAACTCAAGTTTGCAATAACAACAAAAATCAAGGATTTTTTGCATACATACAATGTCTGTCAAGTTGTTAAATTCAGACACACAAATGTTAATACTGCAAAACTGAAAAATTCAAACACTGAAATAGTAGCTCAGTCCACAAGGACCGACTAAATTGCTAATCCCATAAATCCCCCCTTTGGCCTTACCTATACTTGTGGCTCAGTTTAATACTAGACCAAAAATCCTGCCATGATTTTAAGCTACTAACTAGATTTAAGTACTGTGGTTAGTTCGAGTTCTGTCATGTTTTGTTGTGGTAAAATACGAATTTAGGTAACTTAAAATTGAGGCAGATATTCAGCCAATTCAGTCATGCGGCCATGAAAATGGCCCACGACAGAATCCCAATGCCAACACGGCAACAGACAGTCACAAATGATTCCCCAATTAACTTTCATAATTGGGATTGAATCCGAAAAGATGACAACTTTCTTTGAGACATTATAATGAATGCTGACCTCGAAAATATACTATATTTTAATAAAAATTTCTCAGAGCTAATCTGTCATCGTTCTGGGCACATATTCTGCAATAATCATCTCAGCACTGTACAGCAGCAGTGTACTTATGATGACACAACAGTAAATGCGTATGCCGATGCAGACTTAAAATGCAATTATGAATACTTACGGATGTACTTTATACAGAATGACCTATTATGCTGCGTGCATTCTGTGTAAAAAGAATTGATTTATATGAAATTAAACAATATGCATTTGTAAAGTAGTAAGATTACATCGTTGGGACTACGTTGACTACGAATCAGACTCGGCGTTCATTTTGAGACAGGTCATTGCACATGCTCTGTGAGTAGTAAACTACATGTATAAACATGAGTGTTGTCCCGTGTTATGTCTATCGCAAGCCTGACAAACAAGGCACTGAACGGTTTCCTTGAAATTGATGGTTTATTCACATCAGTGATGAACATATCGTAAATATTTTTGATAATCGAGTGATGCATTGTTTTTATTAAAAACACCACTGGTACAAAAAATTGAAAATCAAAAATAATTTTGAGACCCATGAAAAAATACTCGGCACGAGGATGAGTGAAGACTCAAATTTACTCGGCACTTCGGAAAAATCGCTCGTCTGGACAAGTAGACAAGTGTTTTTTTTAAGCCTTGTCAGGGATTGTGTTCCCTTCACTGTGTACAGTGTCAGGACTTATCAAAATCATGTTGTACACAATGAGACAATATCTTTCTTCAGGAAATGAGATGAACATAACATAAAGACATAGTGCTGGAGTACTGAGGATATAACTGAAATCTCTATGATAATGTGGTATTAGCCAGTAAAATAGTGCCTATATATAGTTGTACAGTTCTTCTTCTTGACTGGTTTCAATTCAAACATTTTTGCATTTTACTTTACAAGGCAATCCTATGATTTACATTCAATAATTTTTTTTTCAAAAAATTCAATTTCATAAGTCTCGATTAAAAAGAGTAAAGCTGTTTTGTAGTTGAGTAAATTTCTCACAGTATTTCTTTGTTTTATCAAATTTTATGTATGAATTTCATATTAAATGTATTCTCATGTGGTCATGATTGTTTTTATTTATAACAGAATATGACACAAATATTTAGTCTCACAATTCATCGCCAAGTGGCTATTCTTACAATTCCAATATGTTACACAATGGTATACACTTTAGTACTGTATAGCAATTTAATTTCACTGGGAGAAAATCTCCAGTTTTCTGAAAGGAACTTATTCATGAGTATTATATGTCACGCAAGAACGTTTCCAATACAGAAGTGTAATAGGAGCTGAAGTAAAGCTTATAAACATTTTGCGATTCGTTTATATGTCTGGTTATATAGGAAAACATTTTGATAAGAAAAAAACCTTTATTATTTTGATTGCTAACATATTGTCTTTCTGATATTCTATAAGTATAAGATATTTTAATCAGGGGAATTTAATTTTACGGTATATTCTTTTACCGCGATTATAGCAAAATTAAATTCACTGCGAATAAAAGCAACTACACAGTATATAAATATCATCAGCTTACGAAACACATAAACATTTTGCTGTTATACAGGTAGTTAGTTATATATGTGTGTGTTGATGTTTTGTGAATGCTGTGTCATGCTTTTGTTATGGCCTGTATTGTATTGATACAGGCTAGACAGAGAGCTTTTGAGACGTTTAGATTAATCAAAAGTATACTTAAGGTGCATATCTCCCTATGATTGGTGACATCACATTAGATTGTTTATTGTCAACAGCTGATTACCTCATGAAAACTTTAATACGATTAAATATTTAGAGACTCTGGAATAGCAACTCTTGAAAATATATATTTTCTGCTACTGGCTTGGTGAATTTTCAACAGATGCTAAATTCTGATAATGTCTAGTATAGAGTTAGCATATGTATGATTGTTAGTTTGGTTCATATGTGAACAGTTCAGAAAACCAACAAAATATGTACGTGATGTATACAAGTAATCTTACCTCTGCCATATCTGGAAATAAATCTGTAAAAGTTTTGTTGTTGAGATTAAATGGTCCACTTTGTGATGCAAGCTGTCGTTTCTAAAGTAAAAAAAAAACAAAACAAAAAACATGAACATCAACAAGAAATATTTGTAAAAAATATATATGCCCCTCCCCCTCCTCAATCCTTATATGAAATATCACTATATACTGTAGGGTTCACAATGTATTGAGGAAACACCAATTGTATAGACGACTGCATTGGATAAATAACCTTTGACCTGAAAATAAATCAAAGTCATCTGTTTTATTACAAAATCACATGTCTGGGTAGTGAAGTGTTTAGGGCATTCACTTCTCACCAATGTGAGCCAAGTAACATCTTTGGATTGGACAGGAAAGTATGTGAGATGGTAGGGAGGTCACCAACTTAAACAAGTGGGTTTTCTCTTTGCACTCCACAGCAAGCATCCAAACGAGAAAAAAATGTAGCCAATGAGAGACATTTGTATATGTGTTACACTAAACAGTTAATCAGTTAGGCCTAAAATAAAATTTCAACTGTTTGATGTTGCCTGCCTACCCACCCACCCAAAATGCTGTTGTCCTAATTATTTTTATTTACTTTTTTGGTATCCAAATTTTTTTTTTCTAGCCCAGTTCCATCAACCACTCTTTATTTACTTGTTTCTTTAAAATATTGTTTACATGCTTGAATCAAAAACTTGAAGTTCCTTCCTAGACCAGGTGAGCTAATAAAATACACATGGATATACATATCAAGCTTTCTTCGCATTAACTGTATATGCCAGAATTTACATTGTATAAAAATGTATAAAGAGAATTTGACCATTATTAAAGCATACATTTCTTGCTTCTTTTTGAATTCCTTCTCTGAAAAAAAAATTTATAATTTGCCTACTTACTTACCCACACTTGGAAGGCATGGACAGGTAATATCAAACAAACAACTTTTTAACAGTGGTCTTATATGGTGGAGAAAGCTTTTAAATGGTGGAAGAGAGAAACCGGTTAGAATGTATCTGGAAGAAACCATCTGCTAGTAAATTGACAAACTTTCTCACAAAATCAGCTCAGGTTCCAGTGGGGCTGGAACCAATGCTGACCAGAGGTGAGAGAGTTCACAGTTTAAAGTTTGATGCTCTAACCAGTCGGCTACATAGGCCACCATCACATATGAGCAAATAAGATAGTGTCTAACTTTAATATTACTATGGCCACTTACAGTGGTCGAGTGGCAGGGTGTACTAGCAAGCAGGTCCACAATTAAATTCCAGGTAATTATTAGCAAAGTCTCAACATCAGTGAAAAGATTCATCAAGTCTTTTTTTTAGTTTGTATATTCAACAACTGTTTTAGCTATATGGCGGTGGCCAGTTTTTAAAGGTGGGGGAGAGAACCCAGTCACAATGTACTCAGGCAGATAACATCCACCTTCTGCATGTTAACTGGCAAACATTCCCATAAAATCAGCTTGAATTCCAACCTGTAATGTGCTCTAACCATTTTGCAACAGAGGGCCCTCAAGACTTTTAATAAAACAAACACACATGTCAAATGACTGAGAAAAGTTATTCTCACTAAATTTATATATAATACCACAAGAGTTATCTCTCTTGTTTAAAAAAAGTCTAAATAAGTAAACATCTTCCTATTTCAGAAAAAAAAATTAAATATTTATTTTAACATGCAAAATGATTTATCTTTCATGAGATTAATCTCACACTCTCTTGACAAAGAAGATCATTTATTCTTACCGTATGATCTGAGGTCTCTATACTTCCCAATGTCGGACTTTTTTCAAGCTGAAAACATTAATGACTAATCTTACATAAAGATAAACAATGTCATCTGAAATATAGTTAACAAGATATTTTTGGGAAACATTCTAACATCAAGTGCTCAATCTTTCATGAAAAATGTAATGTTCTATAACTCTGGAATAACTTGTTCAATGTTGTCAACAATAAAATACTAATATCAAAGATATATAGAAACATATCAAATTTTGTTTTGACTTGAGGAAACAGATTTTTTTTCTGTTAATTTTGAGAAAATACCATTGGAGACAACTGGAAAATTTAATTTGAACATGTGTCAAATTGGGAAAAATAATTAGCATACATGTAATGCAATGGAATCTCTTTTTTTCAAAGCATTTTCCACGAAAAATAATAAATTTTTATAAGGTCACAGTCTGTACACAAAATTGGGAATATTTTCATCCAATTGGAAAAAATGCATGCATTTTGCCACGGAGACTCTCGATTTCATATGTATCAGGGCTAAGCTTTAACATTGTAAAATCTTATTTCGGCCTTTAACACTGACAATCATAATGATTGTCATCTTCAAGGCTTTGGAATACCTAATGCCAAAATTAGACCATTTGGGTAGATATAGTTAAAGGAAAAAACACATTCTAATGCTAGTTTATAATTTTTATTTATTCTAACAAGTTTTTCATTCACGGACTCTGATCAAAAGTCTCACCATAATTGCTTAACTTTGGCCCTAATGTAAAAATAAGACTTCTAGTTTGAATCCACTTACCATAAAACTTAGAAGCCCTGTAAGAATGGTAGACACTGACCATGCTGGGTTCCATGTGTCTGGATGAAAATCACTGATGGACAAACAGAGTCTGTAATGATTATAGAAAATTGTAAATGTCAACATCTACAGGTTTGTAGGAACGTCTTTTTAACAGAACATGGTAGTATACTTTTTATACAGAGCATGGTAATAAATTTTTTTTAGTCCAACATTAAATTGCATTCTGTTCTGCCTCAATTTTTTTCCGACGCCCATTAGCACAACATGCATAAAGTCACAAAATCAATACAAAGAATATAATGAATTCAAGTGCCGTTATCATATCCTACAGATATGTATAATAATAGAAAAATCACTACTGTAATACCATAATAACATGAATAAAAACAAGGAATGGAAAATTACATTATGAGAAAATATTCTAAACATTTGATTAGTTGATTCTAGTTTTCTCCTTGAGACGCTTGATTATAGGTCAGATTACTAAGACTGGCTAACAAAGTATTACACTAGATTAACAAAGGAGTGAGATTACCAAGACTGGCTAACAAAGTATTACATTTGGTTATGGCAGGAGAGAGATTACTAAGACTGGCATACAAAGAATTAATTTTGGTTATGGCAGGAGTGAGATTACTAATACTGGCTTACAAAGTACAGTAAAACCTGCTTTAGTGACCACCTGTGTATAAAGACCACCTGGTCACAAAGACCGTTTTTGCTGTCCCCAATAGTACCATTGGTGTACAAATCAAACTCTATATAAAGACCACCTCCCTATATAAAGACCGGTTTTCTTGTGCCCCTAAGGAGGTTGTTATGTACAAGTTCCACTGTATTACATTTGGTTATGGCATGAGTGAGATTACTAATACTGGCTTACACAGTATTACATTTAGTTATGGCAGGAATGAGATCTCTTACTAAGACTGGATTGCAAAGTATTACACTAGACTAACAATGGAGTAAGATTACAAATTTACTACAGCAGACATGAGATTACTCAGTCTGGCTTACCTAGTATTACTGCGCTTTACCATGAAGGCATAAAATTACTAAGACTGGCTTATCTGGTATTACACTATACCCTGAAGGCATGAGATCACTAAGACTAACTTACCTGGACTTACACTTTACCCTGAATATGTGAGATTACTAAAACTGACTTACCTGGTATTACATGTTACCCTGAAGGCATGGGATCACTAAGACTGGCTTACCTGAACTTACACTTTACACTGTAGGTGTGAGATTACTAAAACTGGCTTACCTGGACTTACAATTTACTCTGAAGGTGTGGGATTACTAAAACTGGCCTATCTGGACTTACACTTTACTCTGAAGGCATGAGAACACTAAGACTAACTTACCTGGACTTACACTTTACTCTGAAGGTGTGAGATTACTAAAACTGGCTTACCTGGACTTACACTTTACTCTGAAGGTGTGAGATTACTAAAACTGGTTTACCTGGACTTACACTTTACTCTGAAGGCATGGGATCACTAAAACTGGTTTACCTGGACTTACACTTTACTCTGAAGGCATGAGATTACTAAAACTGGCTTACCTAGTATTACATTTGAATCTTCCATTTGGTGTGATCATATAAATACTCGGAGGCTTAAAAGGAAATTCTCTCGGAAACACTAACTTGCCATGATATATTCCACCTAAAAAGCAAAATGAGCAAATCTTTAGTACATGTATACCATGCAACAGTTTTTCCAAAAGAAGAAGAACGAAAGAAGAAGAACAGAGTACATACACTGGCATATACCATTCAAATTTTTTGTGTAAATTAAGAAGAATTAGATTAATTAAACAGATTAAATGTAATATATTCATGCCCTCTGGCATCCTCAATTAGCTCTTATACACTGTCTTACCTTCGTACGGTGATTGTTCTGGTCCTGTTACTATGTAGTGCCTGAGAAGAGAATTACACACATTTGTCATAACATTTGAAACTGCACAAGCAACTGTTTAAAATGATAAGAGACCAACATTACAATACGCTGAATGTCTAGATGATGAATTCTAGCATTTTCGGCATCAGGTAAAAATCAGCACTTATACAAGTAACTTTTGCACTTAACTTTTTGGCATCAAGAGATTTTGACATATGAACAGGTAAAATCAGCAGCTAATATGCATTAAGATAAATCAATTTATATCACCTGATGAACATTAATTTCTAAAAATCAGGTTTTAACACATGTTTTTGAAAGTGCCTAAAATACTTGCTTACAAGTGCTGAAATTACACGGTGACGAAACTAACTGATGCCTAGGTGATAATTCCATTGGGTCTTTGGTAGTGTAAACCTATTGACTGGAAATTACCCAAAATACAGCAGCATACATGTAATATTGTTTCATCTTCTTTCTCCCTAAATGCTATCAAAACTTTTTATGAAGAAGATCTAAACTTATCTTCCAGCAAATTAAATGCTTTGTAGATTTCGTTTAATAATTATGATCTAACCCTTTCACCCTTGAATATCTGAGTGGTATGGACTTTTCTATTGTTCAAGACCAGTCTATTACGGTCTGTAGGGTTGAGAGAGTTAATACATGTAAATGTTATAATTTGGGTCAAAATTAAGCTCAGCAAACAGCATCTCCCCTGCATTATTAAATAATGACCCTAGACAATAAACATGTGAATTTTCATGGCTGTAACTGCAGTACTTTGCCCACAATGGACTTAAACATAAACCTTATCGCAGGACTAATCATATCTATAGTAAATGACTTAGTCCAGGTGGGCTAATACTTTGGGTCAAAATAAGGCCACAGCAAGCAGCATCCCCAAGCATTATTGTGTAATGACCCTAGACAATGTGTCTGTGAAGTTTCATGGCTACAGCTGCAGTACTTTGCCCACAATGGACTTAAACAAAAACTTTAACACAGAAAAAAGACGACGCCCACGCCGAAGCAATGACAGCAATAGCTCTTCTGTTTTTCAAACAGGCGAGCTAAAAATTCAAATCTCAAATATAAAATATCATGTACCGGTATATAGCATATATGTTCTCTTTAGTTCAAAGCATGAACTACCTGAATATTATTTAGCAAAAAATGTATGAAACAACAGTTAAAGCAGCATGAATAACTGTTTATTGCAGTCTGACATATAATTTTTACCATTCCAGAATGTTTGAAGGAAGTGGTACAGCCCGGACATATGGCACAGGGTCCTTCATTATCCGCATGTAGTCCTGTTTAAGTCTGGCTGTGGCCGTGGTATTCACCCTTTTTGTACTCATCATAGACCTAAAATGAAAAAAAAAAAAAACTTAAATTATGTCCAACAATCGTTTCATCCTACATGTACATGTAGACAGCACTATTAAACTAAATGGCAGCGTGTCAATACATAACTACATGGGTAACAACATAATCCCTATACATTGTGTTGTTAAATAATCACATTCTGAGCGAGAAAAAAAAATTGAAAAATTACTTGATTCACTCGTCATATGAGACGAGTGATTTAAAAAAAAAACACTCATCCCTAGTCACCTACAGCTTGCCCCAATTTTTCATAAACTTTTATGGAATCATTAAGACTAACTACTTCCCTGATACGGGACTTATGATTAATTAAAAAGACAGTAAAGGATTTTAAAAGTGTTGTATTATAGAATTTTAGAGGCTAAACTGATCAAGAAAAATTACCCGTCACTACAAACTCAAGCCATTTTCACTCGCCCAGGACGAGTGAATGAGTACATTGTACCCTTTTCTCTCCCAGACAATGTTGATGGTAAAATAGTTTTGCAGACTGGGTCAGTACATGTATAAACTGACACTTGACATTCCATCCTTCACAAAAAACATGCACTGAAATTATATATGTAGCAACTTTTTCCATGTCAAATATTGTCTTTTTCTGATACTACTAGTGTTCTATATATTTGTCCTAACATGTAGTATGCAACATCACATCAGAAAAGGAAACTCCCTTGCAAGATAAGGCACTTATGCACAGAAATCTTTGTGAATGTAAAATATCAAAGCCCTATCTGTCATGGTTCAAAAGATACATAGTTCAGGGGTCGAATTCAGCAATTCTGTCTCACTAGTCAATTGGACTAGATGGAAAGAAACTTTACTACTCCTACGACAAATTCACTAGTCCCAAAGTAGTATGATGGATTAACAAATTGGCATGTATTTACTGAATCAGTACTATTTTGAGTGTCAATAATATCATAAGTCAAAACAACCATGATTGCCTTTTTGAGTTAAGAAAAAAAAAGTTTAAGGAGCTGGTTAGTTGATATTCAATGTACATTATAAACTGTCATTAATTGTTGCCCATATTTATACAATTTTGTACTGCAATGTTTATAGTGAAGTTCTAATAGTCAACTGGACTAGCTGAAGTGCAACCTTGACTAGTCCGCTGCAAAAGTTACTAGTCCCGGACTTGTGGACTAGTGCTTATTTCGAACCCTGTAGTTGAGATTAAAGTTTTTGAAAAGTAGGTCAAAGTCCAAAGGTCACTACTGTGTGTTCCATCAAACCCAGAAAGTGTTTTTTGGAAGTTCACATAAAATAAACCATCAAATCATCAATAAAATTGCTATTTTATTTAAAGAGAATGTCATAGTCGTAATCAGTTTTGCATTCTAATATGAAGAAGACCCTCCAATACTCGAGATCCTAGTTAAACCCTTTATGATTTTCTGACCTTGATTAGCTGTAATGGCAGATACCATTGTTGTTGTTGTTTTTCATTAGAACTGTCTATATTCTTATCAGGGTGTATACATTTTACATGTCATCAGTCTTAAGTCGCCATAGACACTGGATTGAAATTACTGGCAAAACACCCCTACACATGAATTAACTCCTCTGTTGACTTGAGCACAAAAAGGTTGTTTGTAAACATTCGGTTTCATTTCCCGTATTGATAATGAGTAGAATTAAACATTCACAACTTTTTTTTTTCAGGTTTACTGTATGTTGAAACATAATCGATGGGGTAAGAGTTTATGACTGGTTATATTTAATGACTGTATGGATAATATACGGAAATATTTACAAAAATCCAATTTCCAAAGAATAACTATTTATATTAATTTTTACAGCAGACCACAAAACCAAATCAAGTCTGACAATTCCAGTATGTGCATGCTTGGAATTCACGTAAGAATAGCCGAATGGAAATGCATTACGGTCACGTAAAAATAGCTACATGTACTGTAATCAACCAAAACCAGTGGACACAGCTAATGTGACTCACACTATAATCAATATTAGTTGCTGATATTACTTGTTCATGTGCCGAAAATACCTGCATGCCAAAAACTTAAGAGCCGAAGTTACTTGTACAAGTGCCGAAATTACTCGGTGCCGAAAAATACTTGGTACCGAAATTACTCGAAGAGTCAAGCTGTCAAGGACTGAAGGAGACATGACGTGGAAGTACTTCACTTGAACAGACTTTAAAGTTTCAAATGCAGAATATTTTAATCGACAGAACGTTTTGTGGTTTTGTTTATGTATTTATTTGTTGTTTGATTTTGGTTTACTTACTATTTATTTGGTCTGGAGTACAGAATAGGTGAGAAGACGTTGCCAAATGTCCAAAACAACTTTCGCTATTACTTCCTGTGTGTTTGTTGTAGTCATCAAAACGCTTCATGTCAAACCATTAAATATTATATTTTAAAGCGTTTGAGCGATACCAATAATCTTACTCTAATATCTAAGTGTAAGAACGTGAAATTCCGGCAACAGTTCATTATTTTAATTTTAGAATAAATAGTGTGAAATTTAATTTTGTATTAATGCTACGGTATTTCACAGTATAAAATGTCAATAGATACTTAAACACATGTGCTCAGAAG
This sequence comes from Atrina japonica, assembly GCA_030159075.1. Classification (NCBI taxonomy): domain Eukaryota; kingdom Metazoa; phylum Mollusca; class Bivalvia; order Pterioida; family Pinnidae; genus Atrina; species Atrina japonica. Next base: position 978,404 of record BROG01000189.1, on the reverse strand, counting down.
CAAACATAAATATCAATATCTTCCATAATATACTAGTCTGAATGGGGCTAAAATTTCCTTAGTCTGCATCAGAGGTGTGCTTCAACAGAACGAAAATTCACTCGGATTTTATCGTTTTAATTTGACATTGATCGAAGTAATTCCCGATCAAGGTAACCTGAAAAAAGGTGTATTATTCTTCTTCCTTTTACAAGTTCAACACTGTTTGAGTGGTATTGACCAAGAATTTAATTTTTAAAAGGTAAACACAAAAAATGTATACAAACCTTCGGCCATTTGTATAGTTTATTTGAGAGTGAAAATATTTTATCTGGCGGCCGCCACATAATTATCTGCCAAAATATTTTTTTTTGAGTGTGAATATATTTGATCTGGAGGCCGCGACTTAATTATCTGGTAGCCGCCAGATAATTAAGGAGAGAGAGAGAGAGAGAGATCGGTCATTTTGTTCAGCAAAAACTTTTAATACTGTTCTTTTAATTTTTATTAAAACTGATTGTACAAAATATTTAACTACATATTTTACAGCCACTTATTCATCTGGCACTTATTTACCAGTATTTTTAGATATGAGTACATGGAGTACTGTAGGCTGTTCCCTTCAACACAATGTTTGGCCATGAACAGCCTCACAACAGAGATTCATGTTTGTTCTTTTCAAAGTTCATGTAGTCCTACTGTTATTTCAGATATATCTTAATAACATATTTACACTAAACTGCAAATTATGTCAGGAAGGCTAATTTTAAGTTGTGTAGACAGTTTGTGTAGGCATACTCCATACTCTTCCCGTATAGGAATTTCCATTGAGGGACGCAAGTCATGAATATAACATAGACATTAAAAAAATATGTTTAATATCATCGATAAATGTTATTTATGTCTACCTGTAGAATTTTAAATACATGATAAAAACAACAAAACATGACAAAATCTCTATTGCATAACATACAATGTACATGTATCAACCCTCAGGCCCTCGGGCTGATATTGGAGTCTCAGGTTGATATGCCAAGCAATACAGATTTTGCCAGGTATTATTCTTTATGTATTATCACCCAATGTGCATCATAGTGTGTGATAATTTCTAGCATTATCACCTGCTGCACATAATATAGTGTAAAAAAATAGATATATCTAAACATGTGTTAGGTTTGGTATAGTTACAGTGATTATTTAGTTATTGAAGTTTCAAGTTTAGACTAAAATCAACTTTAAAAGTCAGCCCAGGGCCTGAGATCATGAAGCAATATCAGCCTCAAGTCAGATTTTAATTAAGTGGTGCCACTAGATAAATAAGTGGCAGCCGACAGATAATTATTGGGTGGCCGCCACTCTCAAGAAAAATATTTTGGTAGGTGAGCCTAATACGCTTCCGCAGTTTAATGTTTATACCCAAAAGATTCATAAAATCACAACTTTATTATACTATTTTCCTGTTAAATGAACATAAAATCTCGTCCGGCCATGTCTGGACAATGTCAGGGGAAAATCTGGTCTTCGGTATCTCAGGTGCCTGTGCCCTAAACCATACAAAATGTATACATGTATAATATTCTTGTTTGTTATGGGTAGACACATTCATTGTTATATGTTGGTGTCCTTTCGCACAATCCTGAAATTTGTATTTTTACTAATAACTAAAAAACCTTCACAGCCTCACCCTTAAACCATATATACATGTATTATTGATTGTTATGGGAAGACACATGCTGTGGTGTATGTGGGGTCCTACCCACCCCCTGAAATACATATTTCTACTTGTAACTTAAAAAAAACATTCATAGCCCCATCCTATCAACCATTTATATTGAATATTATGTGGAGACACATTCCATGTTAATATATTTTTTATTTATAGTTTTAATACCATTCATACTCCTCACATCTTAACCATACAAATTTTCATTTTTTATTAAAAGACATATTTAGTGATGTACATGTATACAGGGACCATGCCCCAACACCACCCCTGAAATTAGTAGTCATAAACTTGTAACTTGAAAACCGTTCACAGCCCCACCCTTAATATTATTGATTGGTATGGGGAGACACATTCAGCGTTGCTTATAGAATACCTGTCCTGCCCCACCCCCTGAAATATACATTTTTGCTTATAACTCGAAAAAAAAATATTCAGATCCCTACTCTTTAACATATCTATTCTGCTTGTAACAAATTGCTACATTTATTTTCAACATGTGATTTGGCAAGGCATATAATTATGTGTAATTTTTGTATTTATATTGCTCTCTCTCTCTCATTTAACTGAATATACTGTATAACATTTTATTTATGCAGTTCTTCAATTATTGTGATACATGTATATCATGATAGTATTCAAATTGTAAAAATTGAAAAACAAAAATATAAAATCATTGGATACACCAAAATCACAACCCTATTTGTTAACGTAAACTTGGTATCTTCCACATTTTGTTTTTTATATCAACGCACCTGAATGAATTCTAACCGCCAGTTGTTATTTAGTGTAGCAGAAATGTGTGTCTTCAAATATGTAAAAAATGGATGTGTTTGATCGGCTTTTCTTGAAGAAACCATCCACTTTCATTGTATTGTTTTATGGTAATGGTACAGTTATAATAAAATTCAGTTTGGAAAAATATATAATTCTCAGTAAATCGCAAAAATTGAAATTGAAAAAATAAAAATATGACTATTGACTACCAAAATCGTTAAATTTCCTACCATAGAAATAACTTGTTATATGATGTATATATAAAATTATTGTTTCTGTCAGTATGGCTTCATCAGTTGAGCTCCAATTTCAAATATATATATTTTTCAAAAAGAAAAAAAAGTGTTATGAGATGAGGTCAAATAGTTAAGTTAAATATACATGTATTGTCAAATCCTTCTAGGAAAAAACAATTAAAAAATGACTTAGTTTTTGAGAACTAAGATTTCCCACAATGTTACTACATGTACCTCTTAGTGGCTATAGATACAGCTATTTAGTGGCCAAGTTGTTAGAAGAATATTGAAAGATCTAGATAGAAACATTTATTTTTGAAAAATGTTTATGTCAAAATGAAAAAAAAATATTTGGCAGCAGAACAGTAAAATACCCAACTGACAGAAATTGTTTGCATAAAATACATACCTACTGCATTTGGGAAATTTTTATTGTACCCAAGTGTTAGAAAAATTGTCTGGAGCACTGTACATATATTTTCCCATATCTTAACCTCACAAAACATGTAAGGCCACATATACATTTTGATTTCAAATATAAGACACGTTTTTCTGTTGGTGAAGGGCTTCAAATTTTGGCCTATGCTCGGCACTTACGGCCATTGAGCAGTGAGGGTTCTTTAACGTGCCGACACCTACATGTACTGTGACACTGGACCTCAGTTTTTACTGTCTCATCCAAAGGACATGAAACCAACCTGCTACCGGCTGGACTCAAACTCATGACCTCAAGATCAAGAGTTGAGCGCGCTACCAACTGAGCCAGGTCGGCTCTCATTATGTATTTGGTAGTTTTTCATTAATTTGTATTTTTCGTGTATTTGCAGGTTTCTACAAGTGTGATATGAATATGACACACATACAGGTATGATTATTTTACCTGCAAGTTTTCTGTTGATATATCAACCATGAAGGGACATACAAATATAGAGAGAAAACTTAACAAACATGCAACAACCATTTTGATTGGAGGGCTATTTCTCTCCTTCAGTGTTTTGTTGTACCTGACATTTTGTAATATGCCGTGTGAGGATGTTACATACGGTGTTTTGCATGAGGAATTGAGGGAGGCACAGAACCAAGCTTTTTGGGATGGACATATTCTTGCCCCCGCTAAATCCTTTACAGCAAAAGTTGTCTTTCTTGTGATATCTGCCCCAGGAAATTTACAGAAAAGGGACACAATTAGAGACACTTGGGGCAAACAACTTCCAAAATCAGCGATGATTAAATTTGCCATAGGGGCTGAGGCTCTTGAGACCAGTACAAGACAGGAGGTGAATAGAGAGGAAACAATACACAAAGATTTGCTAATGTTGAATAATGTTGTAGATAGTTATCAAAATCTAACGCTAAAACTTTTAGAAAGTTTTAGATGGATAAACAGAAATATCAATTTTGAATTTGTAATTAAAGTGGATGAAGATACATTTATCAGTATGGAAAATTTCTTGCTGCAGCTATCAAGCAAACCAAAGGAAAGGCTATACTGGGGGTTTTTTGATGGCCGTGCTCATGTTAAAAAACATGGGAAGTGGTCTGAAAAGGACTGGATATTATGTGACAGATATTTGCCATACGCTCTTGGTGGTGGTTACGTTTTATCGTCCGATTTAGTACGCTATGTAGCCGCTAACTATAAATATTTGAAGCTTTACAATAATGAAGACGTTTCTCTTGGCGCATGGCTCGGACCACTGGATTTGAAAAGAATACATGATCCGAAGTTTGACACAGAATATAAGTCACGTGGTTGTAGTAACAATTATATAGTAACGCATAAACAGTCAAATTTACAAATGAGAGAACTTTATAGTAATTTAATTAGAACTGGTCATTTGTGCACTAAAGAATTCCAAGTTCGAAAATCTTATATTTATAACTGGGACGCTCTCCCTTCTAATTGTTGTTCAAGAGACGATTCAGCCGTACCTTGATTTTGAAATAATAAATGGCAAACATTTTTGTTGATTATTAAATTGTTGAAATTGTTTATTATTATTTTGTTTTAATGTCAGATAAATACCAAGATTTTGTGGGTTTTCAGTCTCTATTCGCGTTTTATTTGAAGTACGTGAAATGACAATTTTGATGACAAATCGTTTGCTTGTATCAGGTTTTGAGATAACTTTTGTTGGGCATGATGTTACATGTGTTTTCTTTGCAGAATAGAAAGGTACAAAAAGTTAAGATCAAACAGATTGTGTTAAACTTTTTCGCAAAATATTGCAACAAAGAGGACTGCATGACTTGAAGAAGATAGGATCATTAGACCCTCTGTAAAACACGCTCAGCTAGCAATGCACATGTATAAAGCTTGACATATCGCTGGTTTAATTACTACCAATCATGCAAATGCAATTTATCTATTTGACTTGCAGAAATGCATGGTTGTCAAACTGCTGTAGAACTCGGTCAAGCTAAACTTGGAGATTTTAATGTACTTGACCAGTGTTCCTTGGCTAAAGTTCATACCATGGGTCTTCATTTGTTTTGGCCTTTTTTCACAAAGCTATACAATGTAGCTTTGGTTGTGATTTTTATAATATTTATTACACGAATTGCCGAAGATCATTTTTTTTTATATTTATAGCAATTTCCACGAATGTCTTATTTTCACATACGTACATGTATATACTATTTAATAAAAATAAATTGATGCGATTACGTGTTGTATATATTACATGTAATCAGTTGTATGCTGACTCCTTCCGGACACCCGTACCCATCCCGTTTGGGATTTGAAAAAAAATCATTGTTCTTCATGTTGAGACCATTTTAGATATCCAATTTTTCGAATTCTTATAGACTTAGAGCTTCGATTATCCATTGGTATTTTTTTTTACTTTAACCTGTCAATGAATGTATTACATACGATTAACATGCATTGGTTTTTTATGCCCCCGCTCTGAAAGGTCTGATGGGGGCATATAGTGTTTGGATTGTCTGTCTGTTTAATTCTGTCCCGCTTACAAATAAATTGTAATATTTCAAGTTTAGATTGTGATACAGTAACCAAATTTGAACTGTAGGTTCATCTTAGGATTGCACACACTTCACTGACATCACATGCCCCTGGGGTGCGTTGGGATCAAAATGAAGGATATTGCAATATTTAAAGTTTAGATTGTGATACAGTAAACAAACTTCGACTGTAAGTTCCTCTAAGGGTTGCTTACACTTCACTGACTTCATATGCCCCTGGCGGTGCATTTCGCTGACATCACATGCTTCGGGGTTGGGTATGCTGTGGCATTTTTGGGGCCAGCATAGCAATTTGTTGGGACCGGTGGCATTTGTGTTTCATAAACACATATTGTTTATTGGGTTAAAACTTTATGATTTTCCATGCTATTCCTTTTAACCTTGGGTTTATGTATGCGGTTATATACAAGATAGAGTCTTTTCCTTAATAGTCAAATAGAAAGTTTGAATTATCTTTCTTTGACCAATTTTATTTACACAACTGTCATGTATGTAGGCCTATAAGTTATTGAATGTCTGATGTGTTGAACTATATACGCCCGATATCTTGGCGTGGAAAAGGACAAGGAATCAATGATGGCATAAATATTTCAACACAAAACATTCAATAATATTTTATATATCCTTATCAATGAAATAATTCAGTCATAATTCAAAATATATTTAATTAACAACAAGAAAGTGTTCAATGTGTCATCGTTTTATATACATAAAATTATCCAACCGTAATAACCTACCATATATGACCGGGACCAGTTTTGAGGTTCCGGGACTACTAATATATATCTTTGTCGAAAGTAAGTTCGTATGTATGTAACAATAAAGTAGTCCTCAAAACTGGTCCTGGTCATATATGGTAGGTTATTGCACCTTTTCGTCTAATGTTAAGCTGGCTTTTCCTGTCCTCCGGATGAGACAGTAAAAACCGAGGCCCCGTGTCACAGAAGAACCCTCACCTTTCAATGGCCGTAAGTGTTGAGCATATTAGGCCAAAATTTGAAGCTCTTTAGCGGCTTTTGGTGACGTCTACATATGAGTGTATGATTCTTGAGTGGGACGTTAAACAACAAAAATCTAATGTAAAGTAAATGGAAAACGCTTGTAGGTTATTTTGCGGAAATTTTGACAAAAAGATCCTGGAAATCCATATACAGTAGGGTGACAAAAAGCGAGGAAATCTGTTTATTTTTCCCGATATAGTTTATATCAAACAACACTTTTTCAAAATATTCATGGAGAGTTATTTCTGAAGCAACTTTGATGAAACTTATACCATAGACTCAAAATATCTAATCCTTTCATTATATATTTGCGGATAATGTTAAAATCTTCTGTTTTCATGACTGGGCAATTTAAAAATAAAATTAAATTATTTATGGTACCATTCCCTATTTATGCATATTGAAAAGAGACATTAAAACTGTGTATCCTACAGAACCTATCAGTAGGTGCACTATAAAATGAAACAATGGGAATTCATAACTAAGCAAACACAGAAGCTAAAAAAAATCGTTAATGTTCAATAGTGAAAATTGCGTGGAAGTTGAAAAAGAAATGACTTTTTACTATCATTTTGAAAATATGTGGTATTTTATGGAATATATAGAGAAAAATAAAAAAAAAATTCTCACTTGTCACCATGTTGTAGATCTACAATCGCATTTACATATTCAAATATTGCCCTAATTACTTTGTGGATTATTTCTTTGAATATTCAAGATGGTTGGTCGAGTTTATTGGCAAAACTTCGATGTTGTACGAAGAGAATGTTTTAGTTTACTTGCACAACTATCGTGCAAAAATAACCTCTTTCATTTCCCGCCTGAATAAGTTCCCGTCAAAATAACGGTGTTAGCATATTTAAAAATAGCAATGTATCAATGTTATTTATAGAATAATTCATGGCTATTTCACCTGTCTTTCCGGAGGATTATTTTTCCACACATTTTTTTGCGTAACTACATACTTAAATACAGATTTTTACTTTCGACAGCCAAAATTACAAAAAGGGAAACACGTGAAGTCTTTAAAATATACCGCTATTGAGGGGTGCAGTAGTCATTGGATAGCTGTCTTACCGACAATTTATACCTTCATGACTCTAATATAGCAATTTAAACTTTTAATTGATCTGCTTTGGAATATCAGGCAGAGCTCAACTGATGAAGTCTAACTGACAGAAACGATCGTCTTGAGCATTATGACTTTGGTATTAAGTTTGTAATATTCAACTCGATATGAATAAACACCGTATAATGGTAGGTTTTATTTTTATACATGACGGTTTTACGTCACACATTTTGTTCTGTTATATATGATGGTGGCCAGTTTCAAATGGTTGAAGGAGAACCTGGTTACAATGTGCCCGGGAAGACCACTGGCCATCTACAAGTAAACTGGCAAACTTTACAACAAAACCAGCTAAGGTTCCATGGGTCTCGAACCTGCGCTGACTAGAGGCGATAGATTACACGATTTAAAGTGTGAAGCTCTATCCACTCGTCCCGTCTCATAATCATAAATACTAGTAAACGCAAAGCACATCTACATATTTAGGTTGCCATAGTGCTTATTAACTGCGCGCACTGGTGTGTGTGTGCGTGTGTGTGTGTGTCTGTCTGTCTGTGTGTGTGTGTCTGTGTGTGTGTTGCAATGTGAATGCACAATTTAGAATACTACAGTTAGCTACAGTGCTGTATATAAATGCCAAGATGAATATAAAGACACATTTGGGAACATCAAATCTGAAGAGATTGACTTCTAAATGTTTTGGAAAAGCTGCCTTGAATCCTGTCAGAGAAAATATATTGTGTTTTAAAATTGTGATATTGGATTGATGTTAGACATATTATCAGGGACATGCGATTTATCCAAAACCATTTACAACCATTAAGCTAGGTTAGGCTTTGATGAGTATGCAAGGTATTTTTGTCGATTTAAATCTATAGTGTTGCCTCTTTAATACGACGACAACTGTTATTACAGACCAACAGCAATGTCATGCTTCGCCAGAAATTCCAAAATTTCAAGAGAGATTTATTTTGTAACTTTTACATTAATTGTGCGTTAGACAGAATTTTGATTTACAATAACTGCGCAGAATCCATATTGAATCACGGAACATAATGCAAGAAATACAAACGCAAACACAAAACCTCGTCTATGCATGAGCAGAGAGACCACGTGTTACATGTCTTGCTAACGACGTTTGACATCACTTAATTCAGTATATACCTACATTAAACCGATAGTCTATATGCTTTTCAATGAAATATAGTAACTTTAAACCCGACTGTTATCACTACCTAAAATCTGTATTCGTCTGTCAATATGTCCCAGATGAAGACAGCAATTCTTTGATGTTGTTGATGTACAGACAAGGTATCGGTTTTTAAATCGTTATATCATGATGTTGAGGATTTTGTTAACCCTCGTTTGTAATATGAGTTTGTAAAGATCGAACAGTAATCGTGAGATAATATATGTTGGTAATTTAAGAGTCTAATAATCTGTTTGAATATCAAAATCATAGTTAAAAAGTCAACAACAAAAATGTAATAGATCTAGTGATCCTGATTTACTCTCATACAGTTAACAGATGCTAATATACTGAGGAAATTTACTATTTTGTTTGTTTGTTTATTGCTGTTTAACGTCCCACTCAAGAATCTTTCACTTATATGGAGACGTCACCAAAGGCCGATGAAGGGCTTCAAATTTTGGCCTATGGTTGGCACTTACGGCCATTGAGCAGTGAGGGTTCTTTATTTTGCCGACACCTACTGTGACACGGGACCTCGGTTTTTACTGCCTCATTCGAAGAACAGGGAACCAACCTGCCGCCGGCTGGACTCGAACTCAGGACCTTACGATGAAGAGTCGAGCGCGCTACCGACTGAGCCAGACCGGAAATTTACTATTTAGATAAACATTAAATATTAAATATTGTGTTTTTCATTACACGTATTCAATGCTTGAATACCTTATGAATATGATGGCAAAATCAATTTCAGTCGTATTATGTACATGTAATATTGTTGTTGTTAACATAGATAACACGTAGATCAGCTACAATTTACAATTTATGAAAGTAAGAATGTAAAACCAAATGAATTTAAAGCACTTAACAGGGACCCCACCAATACAGGAAACTTGTAATTTGCACCACATCCCACTGACATGGTGACTGCAAAAAGCGAAGTTAAAGTAGCTAAAACACTCAAAAGAGTGCTTTAACATCTTAGGATCTGTAAAAGTGGAAATTAACGCGTGGGAGTAATGTGCGCTAAATATAAAAATTTCAGATACCAAAGTATAAATCAATAGAATGTCCAGGACACAGATACAAATCCGGTAAAAATGGACAAACACGGACCTCTGGAAACCAAGGGGTGGGATCAGGTGCCATGGAGGAGTAAGCATCCCCTGTCGACCGGTCACACCCGCCGTGAGTCCATAGTCAAGTCCAACGAAACAAGTGAGGAGTGTATCCTCGTCACATGTGATACAGACGTCTCAACAACCGCCAACGAAAAGGCAACTCAACATTTCACGTAGTGAAACAGAGTACTCGCAAACAAGACTATTATACGCGATGAAGAGTTTTTCTTGTAAATTACCCCGCGTGCCAGTCCCACAGCTGAGCTTAGAATTATCATTTGATATAGGACCGCTCATAGCAATTTGTGGCATGGCTTAAATCCCCCCTCTTGGCGTATAGTTTGAATAAAAATATCGCGTAATTAACAACATGCGGAAATATCCATGTATACACTATTAAAAGAAACCGACGCTTTCGGAGGTTCGGATATATAATGTTATTTCTAAATTTGTGCTTTATGTATGAATTAATTACACAGATAGTATTATTTGTGATCCAAAGTCCATAGTAAATGTCCAATGTTGTAGTGATATTTGTGCTTTATATTTGAAGAATGGACGCCTGTCACTGCACTTATTGTCAACATGGATAAATAGAATAGGTTCTTCCTATTCTTGTATTCCTGCACCATAAAGTAAAGCGATCAACACCCGGGTCACGTGACTACAAACACTGACTGTGCGTTACATCGCATTACATACTTGCAATGAAGGGAATTGCAGTCAGTATGTAAATATTGTCATTTTCATTACCCCTTACATAACACCTTTCACCTCTATCTGTACGACCGAATTTTCATGTTCGGAACTCTACTTACGGCTATCGAAACACTTTTTTTGTGTGTGAATGCGTAGATGACCGATTGGTTAGGGAGTTGAGCATGGGAGCCAGACGGTTGGTATCATAGGTCGAAAGTTCGAGTTTGAGTTTGTAGATGCATTATTATTTATGTATGTGTGCTTTCTGGGAGATTTATTTACGCAGATATTATCATTTGTGATCCAAGGCCCATAGTAAATGTTCAATGTTGTAGTGATATTTGTAATATATATTATGTTATATATATTCTGTTAGCACTGATATTATTTAAGGATTGAACTGCTGCCAGTTGGCATTCGTGGGCTTATGAATGCCAACTGGACAAAGGCAAATTTAATGAAGTGTGTTAGTGCTTCATGATGAATTTCCTTTTGTCCAGTTGGCATGCTTAAGCCCATGAATGCCAACTGACTGCAGTTCAATCCTTAAACTTACTTATTCCTGAAGATATTCCGTTTATCTTTTACTAATAATTGAAATTCAAATTTCCCGCTCAATCTTTCATGTACATATAATTCCTGGAAGAGTTAACAGCTAATCATTGATAAGGTCTACAATCAAAGTAGTCCCCAGAAAAAAATGTAAAGAAGTGACAAAAAATAACATTCTACTAGATAAAAAACTTTTATTGATTTTAGATAAACAATATCATGTAAAATGGAAATTAATACTGACGGTTAATATAATTTGTCTAACTTTTGTCTTCGGATTGTGACATTGCGCAATAACGAATGTTCAAAGGACGCTGCTTCAGCAAAGCGCACGTTGGTTACTTCGACGTATGAAAGTCAAAGACACAGTCGTTAAAAGACGAATTAGTGAAGAATTCTGGTGTTGAATTGACAGAGTGGAGTTTAAATTCACTGTTTGAAAGGATAGATACAGGTACTGACTGAAGCTGAGTGTCTTGAAAAGTGTCCCTGAAAAACACGTGAGTCCTACTCAGCTGGCATTCATGAGATGATAAACGACAATTTTCTTATAATGGTTATATAGTGTCACTGCCACTAGATGGTAAGTATATAACCACACATTATACAAAATGTAGTTCATCATGTCATAACTGCCAACGGCTATTCCAGGGAATTGTACGTACAAAAATGGGTTCGCATTTTTTATGGAAATTTGAATTCCAATTAAAATAAAATGAAAAAGGTCCGATAACAATACACATGTATAAGCATTGGGCCGTTCACAGTTGGCATTCATGGGCAAAGGTAATTCCAAGAAGCGCGTTAGCAATTCAATATATATGAATAACTGCGTTTTATAATTAGATAACATATTTACTAAGGATGTTGGTTCAGGGGTTATTATATTTTGCTTTTATCTGAAATTTTTGAAAACTGCACCTCAGTGGAGACATATGGGAGTGAGTGTAGGTGTGTCTAACACAGTCTGGCACGTCCTTATCTTGTAAATATTTAAGACTCTTGCAGAAATTGTGTATTGTGATTCATATCGTTGTCAGTCGATGTAACTCATCAATTAATACCAAAAGTATTAAGTTTAAGCGACAATAAAGTTTTATTAAAGATACGACTTTGTTAAAGACTAGTTATTTGAAACACTCCACCAAAATAGACTTTGTGTCAAGTCTTTGGACTACTGATAACGTACACGGAAGACCCTGACAAGGACTACGCTGCTGTTTTTCAGTTTGGGACTGTTGTGAATACCATACTAAAATGATCAAACAAATAATTGTATAGTATATTTATTGTAATGGCTACACATCTTTATGAAATAATTCATACGATACAAAATTAACAGGTACTGCTGCTGTTCTACTTCTTGACACAGTACTGGTAATGTCAATGGTATATATACAATCTTTTATTTTTACTTTAATTATTAAAAATAGATGGATTTACCATTTTGAATTCGCCCAGTTTTGAATTCGCCTACTGACGATGAGGGCGAAAGGGGCGAAAATAAAGCGATAGCGAAAATTTCCCTGTATACAGTAGCCTATTTGCCTACGGGTCAATAATTACGTGTACGGCACACTGAAACATTCCAAAGTCATACAGAAATATACGTCAGTCTAAAAGCCAACCTAATGCTTTTGATACCGACAGTATACCACAAGGCTTCAACTTCAATGTGGAATTATCCAGACAAAGCATACATTTCGGCCCGTTATTTCACTTCATAATTATGCTTGTGTGAATTATACAATGCTCCGAACATATCTAGCTTTTGCATTTAAAGTTGTGGTCTAGGCTTATTAGGCTAAAATAGTGCCATCTTTTCTGCCAAGTCCTGTCATGGGTAGGCCTTGTCGGCTATATCTACTGTTATAGGCCTGCGGCTACGTCAGTAGTAGGTAAATCGCCAACCTTTGAAAGCCATGGAATTGTACCCTCAAATATTCAAATTCCAGTACATCAAAAACGACAACAGGAAAATACATACCTCAACAATTGTACAAGTAACATCAACACAACAAACAATGCCCATATCCAAAGATACCGTGCGTCATCAACGATTCAGACAGTGATCGAAAGTTAACCCACTTTCACAACAAACCGCTGACCAAATTTTCCTTTTTGGACGCCTGTTAAACTGATGATGACATTTGGTCCCTCTATCAAATCTGGGTTTTTTTAATTCATAACTGCTAAAACTTTTAACATGTGATGTATTAGGGATTTGACATTTGGTAATATTTGATCATTTTACCGTTTGACCTAATTATGTCATTTTCATGCTGCTATCAAGCAACTATGCATATCTCCTTCAAAAGGTAAAATAACGTGTTGATATTAAAATTATGTTGCAACGACGTTGTCATTTATAGGGTCGAGGTTTTCAAAAATGTTAAAATTTCCAGGGTTCGTAACGAAATAAAAAAAAAAATTCAAAATGGCGACGTTTTCACATTAGCAATTATGATATGAAGTTGTATTTATGAAAAGGTATGAGAGAAAAATATACTTTGATATGCTGTCATTAGATATACGTTTATTCCACGCTCGGGGTTACAGAATTCTGTACAGGATTTACAGGGTTTTGTTACCCTTGGGTGGATTAATCGTATATCTAATGGCAGCACATGAAAGAGTCTTTAAATACTATATACTATAAAATTATATAAAATTACAACTGTAAACATATCATTCGTTTGCAGTATACGGTCAATATCTTTTTTTTCGAACATTTATTTATCCTCAATTTATCCTTAAATTTGAAACGGAAATCCAGACTCGGCAGAATCATATATTGAACGTCTCTGATTGGTCACCTGATTAATATTTTAGCTGAAGGATTTTTAACACATAATGCATCCAAGTCCACTGGAGGGACTTTGACCAAAAGCGCTGTAATCATTCGAGTTAAATTGTTTCCGAGAAAATTAGCAAACAATGACTTATGAAAGGTCGTAAGTGACAGATACGACCTAAATAAACCAGATAAAGTAAGTCACAAAAGGTCGTAAGTGGCAGATACGACCCAAATTAATGTTCAATTAATTTGGGTATCATGGGTTGAAAGGTCGTACCTACATCTAATTAAGCTTTTACATGAAATATTTTTAATATATCATCGATATTTATTATCTAATTTGACTTCGGTATTGAATACAAATACGTGTACAAGTTACTGTTACAATATCTGTGTTAGTCTAATTGAAAATTTGTTTTTTCCTTCTACTGAAAAGTTTGAAAATTGCAGTTACAATATTTCAATTCCACAGGGTCGATATATATATATATATATATATATATATATATATATATATATATATATATATATATATATATATATATATATATATATATATATAAAAGCCGTGTTTGGTTGATATAGACGTATTTACAAAATATAGCCATTTAAGTAGAAATTGTCATTGAACTTCAAGCGACATTTTGACCACGTTTTATCAAATTTTGCAAGTAATCAGTTATTTCTCAAACAGTGAACAGTATGTTAGTACATATTTCTGCCAATCAGAAATCAGATGATATAAAGGAGTATTATCACTAACAGCGTGTTCGCATAGTCTCACAACAGGAATGACATAAATAGCGTCGATTTCCTAAATCCTCTTAACACTAAAACTGTAGTTGACCAATATCTAAGACAACTGGAATAATTACGTGTTTAAAATACATATTACTTGAGTTATTTTAAATTATCATTTCAATATATCAATAAATTCCATTTCATTTCATGTGTGTGTTTGGAATCTATCCACTAAGCCGAATGAATAATGTGGATAATTAGTCATTTTATCTCTTAATTTTCAGAGGCCCGTGTGATTCAAGTTTTCACTTGATTTGTATTTTGTTTAATAAACCTCGATTAGTGCTTTGGTATCTGTGATTTTTATATTCGAAAGATAGGTTGAACTCTAAAGAAAAAAATACAAATACTGGGATTTATTTATTTGTATAAAATGTTTACGGTAAAATCAATATTGGCATAAACCTTTCACTACACCAAATAAATCTAAAAACCGAGGTCCCGTGTCACAGTGAGTGTCGGCACGTTAAAGAACCCTCACTGCTCAATGGCCATAGGTGTCGAGCATAGGCCAAAATTTGAAGCCCTTCACCGGCATTGGTGACGTCTCCATATGAGTGAAAGATTCTTGAGTGGGACGTTAAACAACAATAAACAAACAAACAAACTAATTTACAGAATTATAATCATTCGTTATTGCACTTCACGTTCCATGACATTGAGACTAATATTATGAGTTAAGTATGAAAAAACCTGACCAACAAAGCGGGGTCAAAGAATGACTATTATTTCAACATTTTACATTTTTCTAACACATGATGTGGTAATAGGAATTATCATTGATGAAAACAATTACAATATAACTTGCCTATATGGGCAACTCAAGAGGATAGATAATATAAGCCGTTATAGACAGATGGTCGATATATAAAAATCATTATATTTAACAAAGGTTATTTTTTAATATCGTGGGAATATAGAGGGAACATTGAGTGCAAGTTTGACTGACTGTACTAGAAAATTAGAACATGTTTAAAAATAACACACACTATTAAGTTACTTTCAGTGCCAATTTTCAATTGAAAGAAAAAACTATTTCCACGGGAATTTGTGAATATTATCCTTCTATTAGAACTACATGTGGATATATTGTAAAGAT
This sequence comes from Atrina japonica, assembly GCA_030159075.1. Taxonomy (NCBI): domain Eukaryota; kingdom Metazoa; phylum Mollusca; class Bivalvia; order Pterioida; family Pinnidae; genus Atrina; species Atrina japonica. The sequence continues at coordinate 962,376 of BROG01000189.1, read as the reverse complement.
GTTTTCTCGTGAGTAAAGCCGTCCCAAGTATTTTTCTCTGTTTAGCGTCTGCCGATAGATAAAACCACGCACATCTCGGAGAAAAAAATGGAACATAGTCCTGATATCTATTTAATCAAGCACACACGCTTCATACTTAGATATTTTACTTACTATAGACAAAGATGGCAAATTGACAACTAAGCCATACGACAAACGCGGTAATTTAGGCTTTTCCATCGTAAATCTTCCACATTTAAGTAGTAATATCCCACAGTCACCCGCACATGGAGTTTACATTTCACTATTTATCCGATAAGCCAAGACGATTTCAACATATGAACATTTCATTTACAGATGTAAACTACTCACTGACAAATAATTGACACAGGGATATCGAAAACCGCGTTTGATGTCGACGTTCCACAAAGTTTACGGTCGGTATAATAGTTTTGTTTGCGATTACTCTGTTTTGGTAAGTGAAATGTTGAGTTGCCTTTACGTTGACGGTTGTTGAGACGTCTGTACCAATTGTGACGAGGATTCGTTCCTCACGTATTTCATTTGGACTTGACTTTGGACTCACGGCGTGTGTGACCGGTCGACAGGGAATGCTTACTCCTCTATGGCACCTGATCCCACTTCTTGGTTTCCAGAGGTCCGTGTTTGTCCATTTTAAACTAGATTTGTATCTATATCCTACACATCCTAAAGATTTATACTTCTATATCTATGATTTTTATATTTCATAATTTCTGACATTTTATAGGTTATTGTATGTGCCAAAGATATGGCTTTTACAAGTTTAATTTTGGTTTTTCCTTATTGTTTTAGCACATTAGGCTGACACATTAATGTGCATAAAATTGCATTTGTTCTCATAAAAAATGTCTTGTTGGTTTTGTCGTTTTCTGTTCTTTTTTCCTGATGGAGAGATAGGATTTTGATTTTAGGGTGGTCGCTAAATATATTATTAACGACATTAAAGTTTGATTTCAGAAAAAAGTCTGAAATAAATGCTTAAGACAATCATTTCTCTCAATATGACTTCATCAGTTGAGCTCGAAATTAATATGTATATTTCAGAATCAATTGGTATCATACAAGGCCAGATAATAAACTTAAATGTATTTCTAAAATTGGATTGACCGTATGTTGATATCGACTATCTGTCATCACAAAAAGTAATGGGAGTTTATGATATAAGGAAAAGGAGAATGAGAAACTAGTTGTACATAATTTTTACGAGTTTTGGGAGAACTCTATATTGGACTCTTTGCATGTTTAAGTGACGTCACAATGCTTTTTTGTATTTGGATCCATCTAGACCGTGCATTCGCGGGCACATCCATGTTTTTGCCAGTATGAAAACTCTATTTTCTTATGTATTTTATATAAAAATAAAAATAAAAATAATTGTAGATTTGCAATAGAAAGAAATACTTAATGAAATAAATAAAGAATGTGGATTTTAAACTTTTTACATCTATAAACACAAAAGTTGCCCTTACCGGCCGTCGTTGATATTTGTTATGTGAATCTATCACCATGCTAATTGATGTTGCGTGTGTCCGCATAATTAATGAAAGTGAAAAATAGTATAGAGAATTAATCAATGTCAAAGTGAATTACGTAGATAGTAATCAGAGTGATTAACAAGTTAGTCAACTATTTGTGTATCCCTTGAGGTCATTCACAATATCTATCAAACTTAAAAAAAACGAGTTGAAAAATATAATTGCAGTGGAACTCATTTAAAAGAGCAATCGATCTTCTACATGAAAACAAGAGATCTAACTAAATTGCGCACGACATCTAAGTAATTATAACGTTCAAAGTAAGTCCTGATATAACAAATTGGTTCTTGTTTTTTTTCTCTGTTCTTTATATGTTAGCTGACTTTTAACGTATTGTCTTGCTAGATTTCAATCTGCCACGTACTTATCAATGACTGTTAAATGTTTTGACCATGATGCTGTTGTACAATCTACCACATTTATCCGGGTCATACAGCTCTACAATAAAAAATTATTTCTTTTTTCGTATGGTTCATGCACTTTCAAAAACGTTGTTATTGTTATTTTGTTAATATCTACTCTGATAAATACACCAATACTTTCAAAAAATGGCAATCAAAAGGAATGTTGAATTTATAACAGATATGAAAACGAAAATAATGTTGAACTTGAAAAGTTGTCTACGAGACCTTGCCTCTCAGCAACCATTTGATATTCCACCAACCGCGTCCCATTTTATTTTATGTTTTATACCTATGCAATGGAACTTCGATAAGTCGAACTTCAATGAATAATTTTTTTTCAGTGTTGACAAAATCTCTAATACTTTTTTTATTTAACGCTTCCGATAAGCTATTTGTAATTCTTTATGCTTCGAATTTCTCGATGTTTTTAATAAACTTTACTACTGTTTTCTATAAAAATCCCGACAAATAATTGTAGGTAAAAATATGTGTCTATGAAGTCATTCCTCGCCAATTCTGCTGATAAATACTCTATTGACAACATTAAGTGGCTTTGGCACCAAATATAAAATCAATGATCTTATATATCGTTCAGGTTTTAAGCGTTCATGATCACCCTATAGAACCCCTCAAGTTACAAATGGTATGAAATTTGCAATGTTTCAAACGTTTCTATGTTTTTCAGTTTGCAACAATTTGGTTTCCGTCAAATACAAATCTGGTGAAATTGCACACACACACACACACACTATGTTTTTCAGTTTGCAACACCACACACACAGGTTTCCGTCAAAGAGAGAGAGAGATTGACAGAGAGAGACACACAGAGACACACACAGAACACACACAAACACACACCTCATTATAATGTTTATCTTTTGAAGTACTTTGTAGTTTGTATTGCGTATTGATGTGCGTATTACATTAACATAACAGATGTCATGGTGGTGTGTGTCATTAAGATCTAACGAAGTCGGAAGATGGTAACAGTGTCGGACAGTGTCAGACATATTGCAGCCTCGTGGTGCAAGTTTGGGACAGTGTCAGACATATTACAGTTCCAATGGACAAGTGTTGGACAGTGTCAGATATATTACAGTCTCGTGGTACAATTGTTAAAACAGTGTCAGACATATTACAAATGTCGGACTATGTCAGACATATCACAGTCATGGTACAAGTGTTGGACAGTGTCAGACATATTACAGTCTCGTGGTACAAGTGTCTGACAGTGTCAGACATATTACAGTGTCTTTGTACAAGAATTGGACAGTGTCAGACATATTACAGTCTCGTGATACAAGTGTCTGACAGTGTCAGACATATTACAGTGTCTTGGTACAAGAGTTTGACAGTGTCAGACATATTACAGTGTCTCGTTGTACATATTACAGTCTCGTTGTACAAGTGTCTGACAGTGTCAGACATATTACAGTGTCTTGGTACAATAGTTGGACAGTGTCAGACATATTACAGTGTCTTGGTACAAGAGTTGGGCAGTGTCAGATATATTACAGTGTCTTGGTACAAGAGTTGGGCAGTGTCAGATATATTACAGTGTATTGGTACAAGAGTTGGGCAGTGTCAGATATATTACAGTCTCGTGGTACAAGTGTCTGACAGTGTCATACATATTACAGTGTCTTGGTACAAGAGTTGGACAGTGTCAGATATATTACAGTCTCGTGGTACAAGAGTTGGACAGTGTCAGATATATTAAAGTGTCTTGGTACAAGAGTTGGACAGTGTCAGATATATTACAGTACAAATGGAAAAGCGCTGGACAGACATTGTCAGACACATTACAGTCTCGTGGAACAAGTGTTGGCCAATGTAAAATATATTACATTGTCGTGGTTCAAGTGTTGAACAGTGTCAGACATATTACAATCTCGTGGTACAAATGTCGGAGATTGTCAGACATATCGCAGTCTCGTGGTACAAGTGTTGGACAGTGTTAGACATATTGCAATCTCGTAGTACAAATGCTGGACAGTATCAGACATATTGCACTCTCATGGTACAAGTGTTGGACTTTTTGCAGTATCGTGATACAAATGTAGGACATTGTTTAATATATTACAATCTCGTAGTACAAGTGTTAGACAGTTTCAGACATATTGCAATCTCGTGGTACAAATGTTCGACAGTGTCAGACATATTACAGTCGCGTGGTACAAATGGAAGACAGTTTCAGACATATGTCAATCTTGTTAGCTGTCAGGACTAATGAACATAAAGAAACGAGTAATCGCCCGTTCGTCAAGGTCAGATTTGCTAATAAGGGCATTGGCGCTTTGAATATAGACAATATTTTTAACCAAACATCCGTCCAAAGTAAGATCCCACCATACTTCCAATACAACGATTCACCATGTATTTCCTATAACTATACGCGTTCAATTGCCTCTAAGATAATTAATTACAAGACAAATCTGCAGCAACTCAATTTACTCAGCCTTTCCCATAACATTCCACCTTCTACCTTGTTCTACATTTGAATTCATGTATTCTCTAAGTGGCCATGTTGTGACAGGTGATCTCAACATTGTGCGCAACAGAAAACTGAGAGATCTTTTATGCAAAGGCCCAAAATATAGGGAACCTATATGGCGCCAAAACTTATTATGGACGCATGTGGCGCCAAAACTTTGGGCTAAGAAATGTCAAATCTTATCGGACGATTGTGAATGAGTACGAATTCGACGATACGCTGGGCTCAAGAATTTTTCGTGATGTCAAATCGTCACCATGAAAATCAAATCATCGTTCCTGCTGACAAAGCATCTTACAACCTCACATTTGTCGATACTACTTCAGCATCCTACAAGAGGAACTTGGACTAAACAGACTTCATGAAAATCCTACATACTCTCTAACCGATTTCTCTACCTCTGAAATATTAAATAATCTTAAATCCGTTCTCGCTTTGTTTAGAATACCCACAAGTGACACGGAGATTGAATTGCCATATATTTATTGGCTTCCAAAGATGCACAAAAATCCCTATAAACACCGATTTATTGCGGGGTCGTCTAAGTGTTCAACCGATCCTTTATCTATTGTACTCACCAAACTTCTTACACATATTAAACAAGGTCTTCAGAAGTACTGTATCACGGCCACTATTTAAGAAGCTGAGTCAATCAGATGTGGATCCTAAAAAATTCAAAGGAATTGTTCGAACATTTAAAATCTCCAAATTTCAAACATATTACAAGCATCAAGTCCTTTACACAACAATCCCTCATCAAAAACAGATTAACATCCATTATAGAAAACTCTTTTGTATACAATATGGAAATCGCAGATATAAATATTTGGTGTTAGGTCATGAAGAACCTTATTTTGTCAAGGAACACTCTGATTCCAATAATATATACACTGAAGACGATATTATCAAGATGCTGGGGTTTCAAGTAGACAACATCTTCGTGGTTTTTGCGGGAAGTTTTTTCCAACAGATTGTCGGCATTCCAATGGGTACCAATTGTGCACCTCCATTGGCTGACATATTTTTGTATTCATATGAAGTTGAATTCTCCAAAGGAAACAAACAGTTAGCATCTCGGTTCAATTTTACTTACAAGTATATCGACGATGTTCTGTCTTTAAATAATTCAGAATTACCTCGGCCAAATGTATCCTGTAGAGCTAAAGATCAATGAGACGACAGAGAGCAACACATCTGCTTCTTACCTAGATTTACTCCTGTCGTATTGAAAAGACGGTCAACTTCACACATCCCTCTATGACAAAGGAGACGATTTCAATTTCCATATAACAAACTTACCCGTTTTCTGGAGTCGTCGTTTAAGTTATTGGTCCATCTTCTCCTGCCTATGGCATTTTCATTTCACCTCTCTTATACGTTATGCCAGGGCATGCTCTTATTCTGAATGTTTTATTCTGAGAGCTAAACGACTACCCAATAAACTGCTTACACAAAGGTTACGTTTTTGAACGAATTTGGAGTCGTCGTTTAAGATGTTTTTTATGGTCGATACAGCAGGGGATCTTGTTAAACATTATGAACCTGCTCTTCCCCCTCTTGGAAATATTAAATAGTATTCTGGACCACAACCACAGACAGTGACTCGTGTTTTTACCAATTTTGCTGTTTCATTATTAACTTGACCTCATCACCAAACATGACCTTTTTACCGAATTTGACTCGTTCATCGAACTAGAAATGTTTCCATGAAACATTTGCGGCATGCCAGCAGAAGACGCTGACTCCTTCCGGACACCTGCTCTTATCCCGTTTGGGATTCGTAATTTTTCTTCATGTTGAGACCATTTGCACATCTAATTCGTCGTGTTATTATGGACTTTGAGTGTTTGATTATTAATTGGTACTTCTTCAGTTTTACATTTTACTGTTGGACAGTGTCAGACATATTACAGTCTCGCGGTACAAGTGTTGGACAGTGTCAGACATATTGCAGTCTCGTGGTACAAATGTTGAACAGTGTCAGACATATTACAGTCCCGTGGTACAAGTGTCGGACAGTGTCAGACATACAACAGTCTCGCGGTACAAGTTTCGGACAGTGTCAGACATATTGCAGTCTCGTGATAGAAGTGTGGGACGGTATCAGACATATTACAATCTAGTGGTACAAATGTTGGACAGTGTCAGACATATTATAGTCTCATGGTACAAGTGTTGGACAGTGTCAGACATATTATAGTCTCATGGTACAAGTGTTGGACAGTGTCAGACATATTATAGTCTCATGGTACAAGTGTTGGACAGTGTCAGACATATTACAGTCTAGTGGTACAAATGTCGGACAATGTCAGACATATTACAATCCCTTGGTACAAGTGTTAGACATTGTCAGATATATTGTATTTAAAATCAATATCAATGTGATCAATCACAGTAGGAGTAAATGCCAATTTCATCTTTAGTCTACCTGTAACAGAATAGTCGTGGAAAAGAAATCAAAATAATGCTTCATTATCACGCCTATTCACATCTATAAATACCGACATTGCTTCATATTCACTTTCTTTGAAAGGTAATATGTATTTGCAGTCTCTGATGTGTTCGGTAACCGGTTTATTAAAACTGAAAAGTACCTATTTTATATGACATTAATTGTACAAAGCTCTTGCAATGTATTTCGTTTCATTTTATGGTCAGAATTAATGTTGATAGATTGCATTGTGATGGAATTTAGTTCATGGCTTGGATGAAAGTGTTACAATCGCAATAATTCATTATCTTTTATTACCTTTTCTGCACTACAATTTCAAAGTGAGTAATGGTGCTACAAAGCTTGTTATACATAGCTTATAATTTACAACGAATTCATAATGACGGGATTGCTGTTATCAACATTATTTGTCATTGAGACATAACTCAAACTTTGAAGTTTGACGCCATAAATATAGTTCAGTTTGTATCATTTTATCGAATCATTTAAACTAATTGAACGTAGTGATCAGAAATAGAAAATGCACTTTACACATGCTTTCATTGTTAAATGAAATCATCATTGCGATTTGTTAGACTAAAATGTTTTTGTTTTGCTTTTAAGGACAATATAGGTTTGCACTTAGATATATACACGACTCTTTGTCAATTGCTTATAACAACAGAATCAAGCACACATGTGTCCTGCTTGGAAAATTTTCTAACTTAAGACACAGGCGGGATATTAACTAAACAACCAGGCTAAATGACAAATGCAAAGGTTTTTTATCATCATTTTTTTCAATTTTTCGGCTATCGCCTACATAATCATTGCGTTTATATCTCACAATTTATCCGGAATGCCAGGGCGTGTTCAACATATATCCATTTCATCTACATATGCAAAATACTTACTGATAAGTTATTGTTACAGAATACCGGGAATCGCGTTTGATGTCAACATTCTGCAAATTTTATGGTCGATATACGACCTTGTTACAATTACAATGTTACCTGTCCGATAGCAGTTCCTAGATCGTGTGTTCTAATTGTGACGAGGATTTATTCCTCACTTATTCCATTTTTATTTCACTGTTGATATCGAAAGGGGATGGTTTAAACTTACCATGGTACCTGATCAAGCCATTGGATTTTCAATAAATATATGGGGAGGGGATTCAACGCACTTGGGTTTAGTGACTAGTGTAGAATCTGACATCGATGTGGACACCATACAGGACTTACGAATATGTCACTGACAGAATTAACTCATCAAGTACTTGAGTGGAACACAAGTTTACATGAAAATAAAATGTTGTTCACACTACAACGTATATTTCACTTCCATTGTTAAAAATGCTCGTACAACTTACGTAGAACCGCAACAGACAAATGAAAATTAATCCATTTCACTGATCGATTTCATTTCATTGGTATTCTACAAAAGCGGATCTGTCTGGTGTGTGTCCTATTTTGTATTTGTGTGTGTGTGTGAGAGAGAGAGAGAGAGAGAGAGAGAGAGAGAGAGAGAGAGAGAGAGAGAGAGAGAGAGAGAGAGAAGGAACACGGATGTCACTTACAATGATATAGAGAGAGTTTAGTAGAACAGAGAGGAGAGAGAGATAGAGAGAGAGAGAGAGACATAATACCCCTTTGGTGATAGGTCTAACAAGCTGAAATTCGAACACGGATGTCACTTACAATGATATAGATTGATACTACAGAAAATATTTAGAATCAATATGATCATGGTCTGATAGTGTTAGTAAACAGAACAGTAAGCACATTATTCAGATATAAGGATTAGGCATTTTCAGAATTATAACGTAATATATTGTTAGGGGAAATGTAATGGGTGATATTTAGAGATATCCAAGAAATCACAGAATTTAATACAAATCCGATAAAAAATCTCTGGATGTATAAAATGTTGGACTTTTCTTTTATGTTTTCTCTTTTTTCACTTGGTAGACATAATACCCCTTTGGTGATAGGTCTAACAACACTGATGCTGAAATCTTCATTCGAACTTGTGAAATATAAACACTGAGGTGATGTGGAATATTACTAGAAATACAAAAGCCGAAATCGTCGCGTTTATTCCGTAGCTAATTGTCATTGATTTAGATTGATATCAGTATTTCAGAAACATATCTGTCGATATATCAGAATCAATATTTCTTCTTTTGATTCTTTATGGTCTATAATGGAACAGGTTCACAATTTTACCATTTGTGTTTTTGTAGTATGATCCTGCAATATGTTTCAGTAGTGTAATTCAGAGTGGTTTTTCCCTGTTCACATTAAATTCACCATTTATGTATGTACAATATGAATATAGGCATGTTTTGAAGACATTCCAAAATAACGTTCACGTTATTTTTGTAATTTATTTCCATGGAATAAGTAAAATGGAGAACATTTGCTGGAGTACCAATGGGTTTTATGAAGTCGAAATATCCAAAGTCCATTAACGTAACAAATGGAAGGATATTTGAAAAGCTGATATCAATACCAATATGAATAACAATTGCAAACAGGATGAGATCAGGTATCCGGAAGCATGCTACACCCGTCGCAAATGTTCGGTGTAAAGGTCAAACTCAGTTAAAAGGTTCATCAGTTAGTTTTAGATCTGCTTGTCGGCAGGGAGTCACTTTATATGTTCATACTGTTATTATAAACATAATTAGTTATAATGCTCAAAACGATCGTTCTGTGAATTAGACTTTATCGGTTGTGCTCCAATTAAAATTGTTATATAAAAAAGTCGAATCACACAAGGCCAATAATAATTCTATATCCGTAGCTAAATTCGTATTAGAGTGAGCACTGTATAAAAATCCTAGTTTTGAAGATAAATGTTTAACCAGATCCCCGTATCAACCATAAAACGTCGTTTGTGACAATTTCAAGCGTTTAACAACGTGTCCCTGTGTGTTTAGTTTACTGGCGAGTCGTTTTGCTCCCAGAATATAACATTCATAAGAGGATAATGCCCTGGTGTAACGTAGAAGTTGTTAAATGAAAACGCCATATGCAGGAGAAGCCGGGGTTATTACTCCTACTCGGGAACGGAAAGTTTTGATATTGAAATGCTCTCTGTCGTCTCATTGATCTCAATCTCAACAGGATACACCTGGCTGAGGTATTTATCAAATTCTGGATGATTTATAGATATGACATCATCGATGTACCTGTAAGTAAAAGTAAACTGAGATGCTAGCTGTTTTTTCCTGTGGAAAGACTAGTCTATTAATTCCGCTTCAAACGAATACATTCAAGAATGTATCAGCCAGATAAGTTGTACAATTGGTACATATTGAAATGCTGACTTTCCTCTAAAAAAAAAACTTTCCCACAAAAACCACAAAAATGTTGTACAGTAAGAACTCTTGATTATATCTTCGATTTGTGTTTGTTATTGAAATCCTTCACATAATAAGGTTCTTCATGACCTAACTCTTAAAGGGACATTGAAAATCAAAAGACTTAGTGTTTGTAATATGTTTGAAATTTGGAGACTTTAGATGTTCCAACAAGTTTAAGATTCTTTAGGATCCACATCTGATTGACTTCGCCGATGATGCTAAGAGTCCTTTAATTTTTCATTCGGAATTGTATAAAGACTAGAAAAGCCGTATGTTTTGATACTATGAGTTTGAGAAATTTTTTTTATACTGATATCGTTTTATATCTAATTTGTTATATTCCAATAGACCCTTTAACAATAACTACGGTCCTCTAACTTAGAGTGGCAAAATGATACAGATAGCCGCTAAAACATACACGTTGTTATAGTAATTAATTGTTTCATGACACCATTATCCGGGAATCTGTATCATTTTGCCACTCAGAGTTACAGAACCGCAGTTATTGTGAAAGAGTTTATGGACATGGAGTTTCGAATATCCATCAGTACTTATTCATTTAAATTTTCTAAATGTATATTGTTTTAGAATCCACATCTAATTTACATTGCTCCCACTACAAAATTTATATTAACTTATCAAGTTTTCTCGTTCAGAATTCAGTTTGGAAGATGATTTGTATATTCAATCCTGAAGTGGCAATGAAGAAATTCAGTTGATGTTTATTGTTTAATTTACGATAAATATAATTAATTCAGTAGAGAAGTATATGCTGAAATATTTCTTTATTATCACCGCTGTGTATAGAAACACAAGCGTCCAGTGTTCCCCCAACAACTTGGCTGTTGTGTACAATACCCCATAAACACTCTCTCACATGTCGTGCTTTCGGCACCTACATCTCCATTGATGTCAGGGAATCATTTCACTTACAGTAAGACGACACGTGAAATGTTAAAATAAATATGTGACAATTATTTTACATGCATTCCAGAAAGATATCACTTTTTACAAACATGTGTTGAAGATTTACGGTCGGTATAATAGTCTTGTTTGCGATTACTATGTTTCACTAAATGAAATGTTGAGTTGCCTTTTCGTTGGCGGTTATTGAGACGTCTGTTCCAATTGTGACGAGGATGCACTCCTTACGTAATTCACTGGACTTGACTGTGGACTCACGGCAGGGAATGCTTACTCCTCCATGGCACCTGATCCCACCTCTTGGTTTCCAGAAGTCCGTGTTTGTCAATTTTTACCGACTTTGTATCTATGTACTGGAAATTCTATTGATTTATACTTTGGTATCTGAGATGTTTTTATATTTTATTACTGATATTGATAACCAAAAATAATGAAACAAGAAAATAAGTCTCCTAAAATTCAAACCATCCATCGCAATATCAATGGTCAATAAAATCGGTGATAAATTAACGACTTTTCAAACCTACATAGTTATTAATATCTCTCTCTTTCTCTCTCTCTCTCTCTCTCTCTCTCTCTCTCTCTCTCTCTCTCTCTCTCTCATTCATTTACTTTCTTTATTTCGGTATATATTTTAAAAAAAATATGTTAGGAAACATACAATATAAGTAAATTAAGACTGATAAAAAGATAATTGTACTGTTCGGTTATTCCGTTTTTTAAACCTAAGCTATTAAAAGATATTTGTACATGCTTCATAATTAAAATAATATAAAATAATATTGAATACTGAATGCAAAAGTATTAACATAAAGGAGAAAATCAACTGTTAGGTGTTTAAACATGCACTTTCATCAGATATATTAAACATCTCAGAACCAAGAGGGGGATCAGGTACCATGGAAAAGTAAGCATCCCCCGTCGACCGGTCACACCCGCAGTAAGTCCACAGTCAAGTCCAACTGAAATACGTGAGGAACGAATCCTCGTCACAAACTTATGATTGGAAAGCCGAAATTGTCGCGTTTGTCGTAAAGCTTAGTTGCCAATTTCCCGTCTTAAACCAAACAGATTTGAAAATTAGCACGTAATAATTTTACAAACCTAGTCCTCAACTGTCTTGTCTTTCTCAGTTGGAAATTTGTGAACAGCGTGACCTGTTTTATTCCAGTACCTCGCTACAACGCACCGACTTTAAAAAATCATCCGATTTGTTCCTTTTCCACCAACTCTAATAAAGCATAAAAATACATGGATGTCATGGTTTTAGATCTAATTTTACCAAGTTAGCTAGAAAATATGTGTTTTGAAAATAAACATATAATAATTATATCATTTGATAAAAAAAAAAAAAAATTCAGGAAAGAGGCATAACTCTTGCATTTGTAAGTATCCTTTATATACCCACAGATGTGACAGATTATTAATTCTATTAATTCATAGATTCATAATGAATAAGTATGCAATATATATATATATATATATATATATATATATATATATATATATATATATATATATATATGTGTGTGTGTGTGTGTGTGTGTGTGTGTGTGTTTGTATACCAAGGGTACCCTTCATCCCCGCAAAAGCACCTGCAAATGACCCAGTATGCTAAAATGATGTATATCTGTGTGAATGCAAAGTGAAACTAGTTCAATGCTTAGCGATCGCCTGTAAATGACCCAATATGCTAGATCTTGTTCAACGCCTGCTCATTTAAAAAACGGAGGCAAACCTCTTTGTGCTGAATTGTTGGAACAAATCGCGTTTGAGGTCACGATTTAGGAAATTTTAAAACCCTTATGTTTAATAGATACTTAGGTATCTCATCACAGAAATTGTGTTTTTATTTATCAGCTGATTGTCTAGCAACTGTTTTAAAAAATAAAAAGACCCCTCGAACGTTATATAATGGGTTATACACATAGCTAAAATAATGTTGAATGTAATCAATAGATACTAATTAGAATTCAGGAATTAATTCTGATACAGATAAACGACTGCCTGCTTCTCAATTGAGAGAGTAAAAATTATCATCAACTACAATATCAGAATTTTCCCGTAAGAGTAATAGTTTGATGAAATTGTGAGAAGAAATCGTTGTTTTGAATACAATAACGTATAAAACATAAAAAGAGATTTGGCTATCCAATAAAGGATTTTCTATCTTAAATATCTGGCAGATGTTGATTTAACATGTTCATTTAAATGAATGCGATGTATCAAAAGGTTTTACTGCAAATTACATTTCCTAGATCAATAATCATCGATGGTAAAATAATGCTTTTAAATCTTGTGCGCTTTTCAGAGAGGATAAAAAATAAAATAACGCAAATGATTAAGATAAAACTATCATTAAGGTACAAAACAATAAAACTAGCTTCTTTATAACTTATAATCTGGGAATCTTGTGCTGTTTCTCATTACTAAAAGTGTCTGGAATTGTGGGGCTGGAAATAATTGGGATGTTACTGTTAGTTGCCTGAAAATTAATTGAGTGAATGAAAAAAATGTAACAATATAGATAAATAAATGAAGATAGATATAAACAGACATACGAACAGAGAAATAAATAGATAGACAGACAGACAGACATACAGATAGATAGATAGATAGATAGATAGATAGATAGATAGATAAATATATATATTCATTTATGTTAGATGTGTTAAAATGCAATTATCTAGTTTAAAACAGAAACTATGCACGATCTTTTCTTTAAATAAACGCTCTGGTTTTGAAGTACCAAAGATAATTAATAATGATGTTTGATATAATTTCATTGTACATATTTATCGCCACCATTACCATTCTCTATTTACACAGCTGGATCTAGGATTTGTGTAAATTATCCCACGAATGACTGATCATTTGACAAAAATAGAAAATTGAAATATTTAGGAATATATTTATTTGATACTTCAGATATGCAATTAATGACTGTGAGGTACGTACTCATGTTGAATAATATTAAAGTTTCTATCCAATCATTGATCGTATCATCTTTATCCCCGCCGTAGCGATACTGGTATTGAAAATATGAAAATACAGAGTGCGAATCTAGTGTGACGAGATGAATGCCGCAATAAGTTAATTTGGCCATACATGTTATTTAAAGGACAATTATAAAGACAATATCTCTATAAGAGATATGAAGGACACGTCTCAATTGTAGAAAGAAAATTTCAAATGTGTATTTATTTGTGTTTTCCATAGACCATTTAAATTTCCTAGTCTGCCTCTCTTTTATCGTACTGGTTTCGGTCTTTAAAAATAATCGATTTTGAATTATGCTGGAGTCTTGTTTTATCATTTTCTGACAGTGTATGGATAATTTCTGCGCTCTTCTGAATAAAGAAACAAACAGATAGATGGACAAACAGGTTGCCTGACAAACAGATGAACATCCAGACGGATAGCAGACGACAGATAGACAGACAGACAGATAAGCACGCAGATACAAAGACAGAAAGGTGAACAGATTGACAGATAGAAAGACATCATCAGTTCACGGACACTTGCTTCATAGGGGAAAAAAGTATCAATTGATTAAGGCTTTGGAAATTTAGCGTCCTGGTGTTCGTTTTATGAGGAGGTCCTTATTCGTAAGTCTTAAGTTATTTGATCTTAAGACAAAACTTAAAACCGTTATATCAAGGTATTTTCGCATATTTTCAAATATGATTTTTGACGTTTATAAATACTTTTACATGTTACATTTACAAAGATAAAGTATGGCACAAACAAAAAATAACTTAGGTCCGCGCACTGCCTCTAGATAGTTATAAATACCTGAGCTGATATGGTATCAATTCACAAGTCCTAACTCTTTGTTAGTCCTACGTGTGGACCTAAGACCAAGTTTAAGACTTAGGAGCTTTCGTAAGACGGGACCCTGACCTCTTGATATGTAGAGAGAGAGAGAGAGAGAGAGAGAGAGAGAGAGAGAGAGAGAGAGAGAGAGAGAGAGAGAGAGAGAGAGAGAGAGAGAGAGAGAGAGAGAGAGAGAGAGAGAGAGAGAGAAGAGAGAGGAGGAAGGAACACGGATGTCACTTACAATGATATAGATAACTACAAATTTAGAATCACTGATAATTTAGTAAACAGACCAGTAAGCAATAAGATATAAGGATTATTTTCAGAATTATCGTAATATATTGTTTGGGGAATGTAATTGATATTTAGAGATTCCAAGAAACACATTTAAATCATATCTATGTATAAAATGTTGGCTTTTCTTTTATGTTATCTCTTTTTATTGGTAGACATAATACCCCTTTGGTGATAGGTCGAACAACACTGATGCTGAAATTCGAACTTGGGTAACACTGATGATGTGTATAGAAATACAAAACATTCCCAATTGTCATTGATTTAGATTGATATCAATATTTCAGAAACATATCTGTATCAGAATTAATATGATCTTTGTGGTCTATATGGATTCAATTTTACCATTTGTGTATTTGTAGTATGATCCATAAAGCATTATTAATGTTAAGGACGAGTGGGTCATATCGTAGTGCATAGGCGTTTCATTAAACAGACTGTGTATGCAATATGTTACGAAGAATTAATTTTTTCCCTATTACAATTATTCAATTATATATGTACAATAGGAATATAGGCATGTTTTGAAGGCAGTCCAAGAGAGAGAGAGAGAGAGAGGTTGAAATATAAGAATAACAGAATCTTGAATGGTACCACTATCATTTTTTTCTGGTGCCACTGGTAAGACCATCGCGCTTTGAAGCATGAAGTCTCTCAATTTTGCTCAGCGCAGATTAGAGCTCCGCTTGAACTTATAATGGCGATTTTGCCAGTTTACTCGCGGAAGGCCGCTGTTGTCTTCCCGGGTACATTGTAATCGTGTTCTCTCGTCCACCATTAAACAATGACCGCCACCATATAACTAAAATAGTCGAGTGTGGCATAAAACAGTATCCGAAATTCCAATTCAAATAATTCTTAATGAGATGGTGACTTTACATAGGCAAACATTTCCATATTATCTCAATGCATAATGGAGATATCAAATTGAATATCGAAACGCTGCTGATAACAGAAGTGAGAACAGGTGCCCTGAACATCTATCACAATGATCCTTAGGTAATTCATTATAACCTTTTCATGATTCTTATGTAAATTATTACAAACTTTTCACACTATTACAAGAAGTCAATCATTTTAGACAATAGTTAATTTCTATACGAGCTCTATGTCAATTGAAGCGTTACCTACCGGTATATAAGCATATTTTGTTTTATGTGTAAACTGTGTATATATTTACTTAATAATCCAAAATTGAAAGAATTCTGACGATTGGTTCATGAGAGAGTATTTGTAATGTCATGCAAATCTGGGGGCATTTTTATCTCCATTTTGTACGCGTATGAGTCCTACCCCATTTTTATTCACAAACATTAAATAGCTTGAGGAAAACTGGCCCGGCATTGTCATTTGAGAAGAAGTAAAAATGTCTTACAGTTTACCACAAACTGATTTTTCATTTGTATTGGTGCCTTTGACCTTGAAACATCGTCTCAATCTATTCTTAAATGATTACTAATATTTTTTTCATAAATCTTTGCATACCAAAAGTTAATCAGTATTAAATTAGCTTTTTGTTTAAACATGTACCCTTTGCTATTAGAAGCGCTAGTGACTCGTTTAGGAACATATGTTGTATTCATTAGCAAACGTTGAAGATATTGTCTTCATAATCACGCATACCAAATTTGACCGAATTCTGGTCATTGTTTCCCCATTTGGAGCCACTTTTCTGTCTTAAACCGTTTTCAAATATTTTTGCAAACATTATGTAGCTTCACATGTAGACAGTTTGGTTAAAACTGGTCCTTTGTTTTTTGAGAAGTAGAGCATGTCCATTCGTTAACAAAAGACGACATAGTACTTGAACCTCACCCCCAGTTGTTTGCTTAGGTGATCGTAATCTAGGTTTAAATGCGCAATTGAATGAAGAAAACCTAAGTTTATCCGAGAAACACCAGGATTAATTGCGCAAAAGCACATTAATGAGTTAAACCTAGTTTTTTCAGTTTACTCTAGTTTTCTCCAGTTAAACCTAGCTTTTCTCAATTACAAACTTTAACAGGAGAAAAACCTTTTGAGAATTAATGTGCTTTTGGCGCATGTAAACTACTTTTTCTCAGTTCAACCTTGTTTTTCTACAATGAATTCAAATAACATTCATTAGTAAAACATATTTTTTCTTTGTTAAAACCTTAATTTTCTCGTAACTCAGATTAACTGGAGAACATTTAAGCTTATCTGGAGGAAAACTGTGTTCAATTCATTATTTCGATTTTGGCGTGCTTTAAGATACCAAAGTATAAATCTTCAGTATGTCTAGGATACATATATAAATCTAGTAAACAATGGACTAACATGGACCTCTGGAAAGTTGGAGGTGGAATCAAGTGCCATGGAGGAGTAAAATGGTTTGTCTTCAAATTTTCTAAACTCTGTTTAGAATTTCCAAGTATCAGCAACAGATTTACACCGCTTCTGGAATAAACAATTGGACAATATTGCTGAAGTTTCTTAACGGCTGTCACTACCTTGGTAAGGAGTAAGACCGGGCTATGTACCTTTTTTTATATGGGGTTTTGTGAAGTTTAAGTATCCAATACAAATATGTAGCTCAGAATCAGAATCGGTTGTACATCAAAAGAGCGGAATAATGACTCATAATAAGATTAAGCGTGCCAAAGTTTCAAAATTTCCCTGGCCTACAAAACCAACATCGAAGGGAAATAGATAAAAAAAAACACATTGTCACAAAGGGCAAATTAAACACATTCTAATACTATGATTAATTGGATTGATCAGCAGTTTATTATATGGTTATACTTTAAGTAAGCTTATAAAAGTTGAAAAGGGGAATTGAGATTTCACGAGTGAAATATGCAAATTATATATTCCTACACATACATTACGTATTACTTAAGGAAGTCGCCAAGTCGTGAGAATTAAAGAAGCACGATGTATTTAAAAATACATCTTGTATGGCATTCGTCTTTTCTTAATGATCCATAGAGACGAATAAAAAATTAAAAATCCCGGAAATTAAAATATCAAAGTGTTTATACAAGAAGCAACTTAACACTTTAACCCCCCAGAGCATAATAGGCTGGTCCTAAACAAAAGAAAAGAGCAAACCACTCAAATATTTAGGGTTAAAGAGTCGTGTATAAAATCAATATAAAGAAAACATTAAGGTCGATAACTTAGTAGTTAAGCATGAATTAAACATGAAGGAAACCACCGAAAGTGATTAAAAACGATGAAACGAATTGTTAACAAAAACGTTTCAGAATATTAAAAGAACTCAGATTCCGTCTAAAAGCCTAAGTAGTCTTAAAAATGGTAAACTAGTTGTTTTTTCGGGGCCATACACAGCAGCGAAAAAACCTATGCACTGAATTATGATTATTGAATTGGCGAATGTTTGACGCGGAGAATACATTACAGTAATGGTTCAACAAGTGTAATGTCCCAGCCAAGATCTGTATCATATGATGCAAACGAGGTAAACCAAGTGACTCTTTCAATTGAATGCGAAAAGACATGGGACGTTTGAAAATAGTATATAAACATGCAATGATACAGATGTAAAACATCTCAGATACCAAAGTAAAAATCCAAAGGATGTCCAGGATACAGGTACAAATCCGGCAAAAGTGGACAAACACGGACCTCTGGAAACCAAAAGGTGGGATCAGGTGCCATGGAAGTAATCATTCCCTGTCACACCCGCCGTGAGTCCACAGTCAAGTCCATATGAAATACGTGAGGAACGAATCTTCGTTACAATTTGGACAGACGTCTCAACAACCGCCAACGAAAAGGCAACTCAACATTTCACCAAGTGAAATATAAAAAATCTCAGATACCAAAGTATAAATCAATAGAATGTCCAGAACATAGATACAAATCCGGTAAAAATGGACAAACACGGACCTCTGGAAACCAGGTGGTGAGATCAGGAAACAGAGTAATCGCAAACAAGACAATTATACCGACAGTAAAATTTGCAAAACGTTGTCAGTGAGTAGTTTACATCTTATATGAAATGTGCATATGTTGAACACGCCCTGATCATTTGTGAAATATAAACTCCATATGCGGGTGAATGTGGGATATAACTTCTTAAATGTGGAAAATTTACGATAGGAAAGCCGAAATCATCGCGTTTGTCCTTAGTTGCCTATTTCCCGTCTGTGTCTATAGTAAGTAAAATGTCTAAGTATGAAGCGTATGTGCTTGATTATGTTGTATCTTTGATTTCTAATTCGCTGGGATATATCGCATTGATATATGTATGAAAACTGTCATTATTAATTAACAAAACGTCGTCCATATATCTAAATGTCAAAATAAATGACACCGCTAGTTTCTTTAGTTTCTTCTTTTGATTCAGCAGTTTCTGAATGAAGACTGCTTCGTATGAATAAAGGAACAGGTCGGTCAATAAAGGGACAAAATAAGTTCCCATAGGAATGACGACAGTTTGTTGAAAGACCACGTCTTTCAAATATTACAAATATATTGTCTATTAGAAATTCCAACATGTTTTTCATATCAGCTTTAGTGTATTTATGTGTAGAATCAAAGTGGTGTTTGATAAAATAAGTATAATGATAACCAATCACTAGATATTTAAATTTTCGGGTACCACCTTTAGAGAAAAAACAGTTGTCTATGATGCTAAAAAGTCTTTCTTTTAATTTTTATGTGGAATAGATGTGTTAAGAGTAGAGAAGTCGTATGTTTTGATACTGTGAATTTGAGAACAATTGTGTGCCTTTAAATTATCTAAAAGTTGTTTAGAATTTTTAAGTATCCACATCTGATTTACACCGCTTCTGTAATAAGCAACTATACAGTATCGCTGAAGTTTCTCCTTAACGGCTGTCAATATCTTGGTAAGGTTTGGTAGAACATTTGCTGGATCCTGAAATGTACCTCTGCTTATATGGGGTTTTATGAAGTTTAGGTATCCAATATAAATATGGTAGCTCAAAATCATTATTGGTTGTTTGTGCATCTAAAGAGAGTACATGTGCCTTGCAAATAAAAACTATATTATTTGAGGCTTTGTCTACTGGTACCAGTATATATTGGCCATGTAATCTATCCAGTTCAGTTAGTACTTCTGTATCACGAAATACAGAGTGATAACGTGTTTTCATATTTCCTTTAAGTTTACGAATACGAAATTTTATCAACCTTCGTACAGCTTTCAGCCATTCAGACAAAGTGTCTGGATCCACGTCTTCATATGTACATCATATATTGTGTGCGTTGTTTAGAAGATAGGAATTACAGTCCCCGCAGTACTAATACGAAACAGGTCATATACTTTACATGCATATGTACACCAGATATTATGTGCGTTGTTTAGAAGATAGGAATTACAGTCCCCTCAGTACTAATACGAAACAGGTCATATACTTTACATGCATATGTACACCAGATATTATGTGCGTTGTTTAGAAGATAGAAATTACAGTCCCCGCAGTACTAATACAAAACAGATCATATACTTTACATGCATATGTACACCAGATATTGTGTGCGTTGTTTAGAAGATAGAAATTACAGTCCCCACAGTACTTATACAAAACAGGTCATATATCGTACATGCATATCTGCACAGGATATTGTCTGCGCTGTTGAGAAGATAGGAATTACAGTCCCTGTAACAGTTACACAAGGCAGGTCATATACTTTACATGGGTATCTGCACCGGATATTGTGTGCGCTGTTGAGAAGACTCGAAATTCGAGGTTAAAATTAATTTGTCTTTCAGACGAAGCTTAAACCTTTGGAAAAGTGGTACGTAAGCAAAATCTGAAATTATGGACACAAGTCCATTGTATCTATACAATTTTAATACTAAAAACTTGCCATATCTAGTTGTAATTAAAACATTCTTGGTGGTGGGTAAACAGACGAAACCTGAAAAAGGGCAACTAATTAATATAGACAATTATATTTCTATAGACAATTCAATACTTCTGTTAGGTATTTTCTTCTCCATTAAATTTGACAGGAAATCAAATACGCCATGATCTGAAACATTCTGACAGTGGACCCATATATCAAGTCACATAAATGAAATAACGTATACCAGATGTGTCTGCCATGTCAAACTCCAAAACAAATAGTTTAACTGTTGACTTTACATATGAGTTTGACTTTCAAATTAAGACTAAAAAGAACTAAAATATACATGATTTTATTTGCGAACTTGAAAGACAAGCTTCGGGATTAGACTACGAAACGAGACAATATATCAGCCGACGAAATAGATGAAATTGCATAACAGAATTCAACGCCCACGGGTGTGCATATTACAACTCTACCAATGCATCAATGTAAAATGTGTTAAATATGCAGGTGCATTTGGATAGAAACGTTATGTTGTAGCGAAAATTCCAGTAAAAGATTGCTGTTTTAGAGAAATTAGTCAATACAACACACTATAACTATGATATATCTTGTGTTCTATGAATCTCTAGAATTTCTTAATCTTAATCTATAAAATTCTGACAGTTGTCTCCGAAATGCTCAGCTAAAATTCATGTTTTCGAAGATGTCTGATATAATTATTTGCTATTTTGTGATATCATGTGTATTATATTATGGTTGCATTAAGTTTGATTACCAATTTACCGCAGATCGACTTAATCTAGAGCTATCCAGTGGCGTAAGCTTAAAACGTTCTTAGCATCAATCAATTTAAATATTAACAGTATTGTAAGTCAGTTAAAATTTATCAGGAAAGCAGAATATAAAAACATACAGAATAAAACTGCAGAAAACAGGGACATTGGAGATAGTAATACGTAAAGAACATCATGGTGCCATTCAGAAATTATCGAATAAAAACGTAATGGAAACTGAACAAATAAATACAAATTAACATAAAGAATACGTTATCAAATGCACGAGACGTTTTTATTGTTTGAAAAATAAACCATACATCAAACGTCCATGCATCCCAATAGGCAATTCTCGTAAGTAATAATTTTTATGTTATTTCCAATTATTTCTATATACTATTTGAGAATAGAGACCGCTAAGTAGACACTGACTTTTTTTGTGGATTCTCTATTCTAATGGCGTTGAGTTTCGATTATCCATTGGAACTTTTATATTTTTTACTCTGAGAGCCAACCGTGTCATATATTCTAATGACGCCTTAAGTAGTCCTATTTTGACTTAATATACAAAAATTACAGACCAAATATTTGAACCAGGCATGCAATATCAGAATTATTAACTGATTTATATTTTTATAAAATTTTGTTGGCAACAGTGTTTTTCCTAAATTTTATACAATTTGTTTTAGTAATTTACATATATTAAATGTCAGCTTGATAATAATATTTAATGGAAGAGAGGATGAGAAAGTATTACATTTAGCTTTACCGTCTTAACCACTGATAAACATCACCGTGGAGTTTTCGGTAGTTTTTTTAAAAATATTAAAATATAAAAAAAAATTTCAGATACCAAAGTATAAATCAATAGAATGTCCAGGACATAGATACAAATCCGGTAAAAATGGACAAACACGGACCTCCGGAAACCAAGAGGTGGGATCAGGTGCCATGGAGGAATAAGCATCCCCTGTCGACCGGTCACACCCGCCGTGAGTCCACAGTAAAGTCCTATGAAACACGCGAGGAGTTTATCCTCGTCACAATTGGTACAGACGTCTCAACAATTGCCAACGAAAAGGCAACTCAACATTTCACTTAGTGAAACAGAGTAGTCGCAAACAAGACTATTGTACCGACCGTAAAATTTGCGGAACGTTGACATTAAACGCGGTTTTCGATATCCCTGTGTCAATAATTTGTCAGTGAGTAGTTTACCTCTGTATATGAAATCTTCATATGTTGTACACGCCCTGGCATGTCGGATCATTTGTGAAATATAAACTCCATATGCGGGTGACTGAGGAATATTACTACTTAAATGTGGAAAAGTTACGATGGGAAAGCCGAAATCGTCGCGTTTGTCGTATAGCTTATTTGCTAATTTCCCGACTGTGTTTATATTAAGTAAAATTTCTAAGTATGAAGCGTGTGTGCTTGATTCTGTTGTATCATTAATTACTTTTCCCTTTTACCCAAATACAGTTTGTTTGTATTAATCCTACACCACACCCAACTCTTTTCTACTTATTTTGTGGCTGCCAGAGTTTGAGAGAGAGAGAAAGAGAGAGAGAGAGAGAGATTTCCCTTTTTATACCGCGAAATATATCTATTGAATCATATTTTCTGTAAAAAAAACATCTCAACAAATAAAAAAACAAAACAAATTATGCTTAGTTAGTTATGAGATCATTTTAAAAAAATATTTGTCTTGCTTCAATATGAAGAAGGTAGTATATGTATGGTAGTTACAATAAACACAAAATATACCCGGAATATTGAAGTCCGTATACATTGTTCTTCACGATAAGATGATAATAAAATATATAAACTAATTTTTACCAGCTTTGTGGTTTAGTGGCAATTTTGGGTCAGCGTTAATTTCACTCTGCTTAGAAATTTCAACAACCTAATGTTTTACCTGTATCGTAAAGAAGTAAAAGTTAGCGGTGTCCTTTAATTTGACATTTAGATATATCGACGACGTTTTGTCAATTAATAATGGCAATTTTAAGTAGAAAAGAGTTGGGTGTGGTGTAGGATTTATACAAACAAACTGTATTTGGGTAAAAGGGAAAAGTAATTAATGATACAACAGAATCAAGCACATACGCTTCATACTTAGACATTTTACATACTATAAACACAGATGGGAAATTAAGAACTAAGCTATACGAAAACGCGACGATATTGGCTTTTCCATCGTAAATTTTCCAAATTTAAGTAGTAATATCCCACAATCAACCGCACATGGAGTTTATATTTCACAAATGATCCGATGTGCCAAGTGTGTCCAACATATGATCATTTGATATGCAGAGGCAATTACATAAAGATAATTTGTCGTCAACGGATATTGTTTGGTGTCAACGTTCAGAAAATTGTTCGGTCGGCATAATACACCTGTTTGCGATTACTACGTTTCTCTAAATGAAATGTAGAGTTTCCTGTTCCATGGCGTTTTTGAGTCGTATGTACCAATTGTGACGGGAATTTGTTTCTCACTCATTTCATTTGAAATTGACTGCGGGTGTGGCCGGCCAACAGGGGATGCTTACTCCTCAATGGCATGTGATCCCACATGTAGATTTCCAGAGGTCCGTGTTTGTCCTATGTTCGTCAGATTTGTATATTGTTTTCGGACATACAGATGAACAATACTTTGGTATCTGTGTTTTAAGATCCTTCCACAGGGATGACGTCCTTGAATGAGTTTTTGTATTGTAACCCCTCCTTTGAAATTGACATTTGACCTTGAACCTGACTTTTATCCCTACACAGCAGAATAGAACGGTTTAAACAATAGAAAAGAGAATATCATTTAATAGCTCAAAACAAACAATGGTGTGGTGATATGCAGTATTGACAGGGACTTTGATATAGAGTGAATACTGTAACATAATAAAGCATAAGAAATAGAAATTACAATTATTATAATAGTATCATGTTTCCACTTTATGATTTATCAGGGATTTTACAAAAAATGGGAATCCCTGATAAATCAAAAAGTGGGAATATGATAAAAGTGTACTTTTCAACAATGATATTGTGACATAGTTCTAGCATTTTATTATAAAAGATCTTAAAGACTTATTGAAAAAAAACTCTTCCAGTTTTACTATGAAAATTCACGTCAAAAATGGTGGAAATTCATATTTGGATCTTTAAAGGGAGACGACTATTCAGATACCACGAACCATGGAGTGATAAATAAGCAACCCAAAAGTACACTTTACTTTCAACTTTTTCTTCCCATACATTTGTCAAAGCAGACTTTCTGGTGACCAACAGTTAAGATACCGTGACTGCCTTTGCGAAATGTCTGTAGAACTAAAACAAGCTGCAAATTTGGAATGCATAATGTTTTTATTAATAAGAGTCTGCATTATTTAGAACTCCTTGGACTTTAGTATTAAGTTGTCGATTTCCCATCTGCCGTACATAAATCTGTCATTCATTTATAATTCTGCACGAATGATCAATGGATTGAGATTAATGGTAAGACTAGGATGTAAATATTTTTCAATTGACCAGTAGTCCGATGTCCCCACTAATTTTGGTATCACAAGTGAGATATTAAGCTCACCATAAGGTAATAAAATGACCTGAAATAACTCTTGTTATTTATATAGACATTTATGTTTTATCCCCACCATATCTCTAGTAATACCGGATTTTTATACACATCACAGACAAGGATATATATATATATATATATATATATATATATATATATATATATATATATATATCTATATTCTCCTGACTTTCCATTCATATCACAATTATGATACGAGTTTTGAATTATCCATTTTGCATGCCTCCTAAATGTGATATGAATTGAAACTCGTGACAGATTCTTTTTATCAGATGTTCTAAAATAAACAAATTAAACTGCTTTTCTGGTGACTGGTATGAATTTTTATATTCTCCTTTCTATCGAGGGATCAAATTACTCCAGCTAGGTCTTGCGCAGAAATAATGTTTTAATACATACTTTCAGCCTACATTATGAATTAAAATTTACACATAAGCATAATTTAACAGACGTTGAATTGAACAAAATTTTCAAATTAAATACAACACAATTTTTAAACTACATATGTTTTATTTATGTGTGTGTATGTGATTAAGGACTCCTCAAAATTATCAGCTGTCCACATTTATATCCTGAAATACCCATCTCTAACAATCTACAATGTTATTGTTGGCTTATATAACGCTTGCTACTATGTTAACACGGACATTACACAACGCTTTCTACAATATTGATACTAAGATATTAGAGAACTCTATCTACAATGTTATTATTGGCTTATTGATGTTTATATCGACTCTGATATAGCAATAATCTGTCTTTGTTAACATAATGATACTATGCAACATTATCTACTATGTTAACACTGACATTACACATAGCTTTAGACTATTTTAACACTGACATTCCACGACAACTTCTGTTATGTTAACACTGGTATTACTCAACACTTTCTACTATGTTAACACTTTAGCATTACACAACGCTTTCTACAATGTTAACACTGGTATCATAAAACGCTTTTACTATGTTAACACTGACATTACACAACGCTTTCTACAATATTGATACTAAGATATTAGAGAACTCTATCTACAATGTTATTGTTGGCTTACATAACGCGTTCAATGATGTTAACACTGACAGTAGACAACGCTTTTTACAACATTGATACTGAGATAGTACAGAACTCTATCTACAATGTTATTGTTTGCTTATATAACGCTTTCTACTATGTTAACACGGACATTAGACAACGCTTTTTACAACATTGATACTGAGATAGTACAGAACTCTATCTACAATGTTATTGTTGGCTTTTATAACGCTTTCTACTATGTTAACACGGACATTACACAACGCTTTCTACAACAATGATACTGAGATAGTACAGAACTCTATCTACAATGTTATTGTTGGCTTATATAACGCTTTCTACTATGTTAACACTGACATTACACAACGCTTTCTACAATATTGATACTAAGATATTAGAGAACTCTATCTACAATGTTATTATTGGCTTACATAACGCTTTCTACTATGTAAACACTGGCATTACACAACGCTTTCTACAATATTGATACTGAGATATTACACAACGGCTTTGTACTATGTTAACACTGACATCACTATTACGCACCGCTTTTTACTATGTTAGCACCCTAATATTATACTAAAATTTCTATGTTTACATTATGATATTATACAACGTTTTCTATTATATTAACACTGGCATTACAAAACGCTTTCTACTTTGTTAACACTGGCATTTATATTACACAGCGCTTTCTACTATGTTAGCAGTCCCCGAGGGTTTACATAAACCTAGTACCTGGTATTTCGGTACCAGCTGATAATCTTATACTTAAGTAATATTTGGCACTGATAACAACATTTATAATTCTAAATTCTTCTAAACCTAAGATAGCCATCTTTTTACAGTGGTTACTCTTAGACGGATTTTGGCTATACGTTTAGATATATTATTTGGCCTTGTCTGATACCACTTTCTCTTTAGAAAAACTAATTTAAAATTGTCGCTCAACTGATGAAGTCTAATTGACAGAAACGACCGTCTTCAGCATTATAACTTTGGTATTATGTTTATAACATTTATCATGGTTTCCAGAGGTCCGTGTTTGTCCATTTTTACCGGATTTGTATCTATGTCCTGGACATTCTATTGATTTATACTTTGGTATCTGAAATTTTTTATACTACACTTTATATGTTAACATTATGATATTATACAACGATTTCTACTATATCAGCACTTTGGCATTGAACATACTACACCGTTATTACAAAACGCTTTATATTGTTTTAATACTCTGATATTTCACAACGCTATCTACTTTGTTTATGCTCTGGTATTATACAACGATTTAAACTATATTAACACTTACATTGCACAACACTTTCTATTGCATTAATACTCTGATATTTCACAACGTTTTCTACTTTGTTTACGCTCTGCTCTGATGTTATTCAACGCCTTCTTCTTTGTTAATACATGATGCATTAGTCATGGAATTATATCGTTCAGAAGTATTTTGCTTGTTCAAAATGGTTTTTAAGATTTTTTTTTCAAAATTATTCAAACCATTTAACAACAGTTAAAAAATCAATAAGGCTGAGAGTTTACAATCTAAATCTAATGTATCAATTCTACAAAATGATAATAACGGACATCACTTGGATAAAAATGGCGTTTGACAGAGCATGTCCCAGTGGTAATATCGTGTTTCCGACTATATGGTTCATGATTTACTTTTCAAGTACTCATCAATCCTGCTAAGCAACTTATATGATTATTCTTTATCTCAGATCTAATCACATGATACTCTCTCCGGTTGTTAACTTGGTTTCCGCTGCAAACTAAATAACAATTATTGAACAAACGCATTATTGTTGTCTAGTATGGTCTAAAATTAGATATTGTAGAAGATGACAGATGCCGCTCGAATGTCGCCGGGAAATTGTTTCAAAATTTTTATTACAATTGTAAAGTTAAATAAAATAAAATGAATTAGCCATTTAGTTTTTTATTATTATTTTCAGTACGCATGCATTGTATATTGGCTGTCTGTGTATATTGGAATATTTGATTGTTTGTTTGTTTGTTTTGATTATTGTTGTTTAACGTCCCACTCAAGAATATTTCACTCATATGGAGACGTCACCAAATGCCGGTGAAGGGCTTCAAATTTTGGCCTATGCCTTTTCCCTTCAATTTTGTTGTCAAACAATGTTTCGCATTCAGCGTAGGATAAAGTTTGATCGAATGTGTTTTCAGAAATTCATATTTCTAACATGGATGAAATACTGGACTAGATGTGAATTGTAACTGACACATGCGTCTGTGAAAAACTACCAGATATTAACTGTATAATTTTTACGGTAAATACACTTGGTATTATATAGTTTATAGTGTTATGTCCAGTGTAACCTTAGTGAATTATTGCGTCTAACCAGACCTAACTGTACATTTTTTTTAAAAAATGATTAACCTTGTCTTTTGTTGTTTTGTTCTGTAATGTAATGTCCATTGGTGACCCAGTTAGTGATATTAAATACACAGCTTTTACTGTTAATGCACCTCGTATCTTATTTTGTATTTTTCACTGCAGTTCATTGTATGTGAAACACACTGAGATTAAAATAAGTTAAGTATGAATGATAATTCATTTTTCTATGATTTATACTATGGGAATCAGGGATTTGTCAAAATTATGCTAATTACTATACGTAAGCTTTCATTTTCAAACCCAGAATGCACACTAAACTCCATTATAATGGACAATGCTTATCGCTTATTACCGACTGTTCAAGCCTACACGCGTTACAAACGATGACTGTTCTGAACAAAAACGTTTTTCCTTAAACCTAAATTTACAAATAAAGATATAGACCCTTTTAACATTGGCAGTGTTCTAAATCACAAAAAGTTCAATTCTGTGTTCCGCCATATTTTAACTGAAGACCACGCCTAGCATTTCATATAGCTATACACCTAGCATTGCATCCAAGCTATTCAATTACAAACATGTTTTGCAGTGCCTAGACATCAACCATCTTCTACAGAACACAGTTACATGTTCATGTACATCATCTACCTTCAAATATAATCTTACCTTGCATGTCATCACCGGCGACGTTTCTATTGTTGAAAATGAAAACCTCAAAATCTTATTTTAAGAAGTCCTAAATACCGCGAAGCCCGTTCCTTTTATTGGCTTTGTCTAAATGGCAAAAATTTGTACGATGGTCGATAAAATCTCGATAAATTACATGACCAATATGTACTGGTCCCAGAAACAAAGCCTCAAATAATATAGTTTTTATTTTCAAGACACATTACTGTAATTGTTTATTAGAAGAACTAGGATTTAATACGAATTCTGGTAATCCTACATACACATGTAGCTCACTTTCAAAGGACAAAAGGCTTCAAAATCACATGTCCATATTACGCTTCTTTGATGTACATGCAACCAATACTGATCTTGATCTACTATATTTATATTGGATACCTAAACTTCATAAAACCCCATATAAGCAGAGGTACATAGCAAGATCCAGCAAATGTTCTACCAAACCTTTATCTTCACTCCTTACCAAGATATTGACAGCCGTTAAGGAGAAACTTCAGCAATACTGTACAATTGCTTATTCTAGATGCGGTGTAAATCAGATATGGATACTTAAAAATTCTAAACAACTTTTAGAAAATTAGAAGGCACACAATTTTTCTCAAATTCACAGTATCAAAACATACGAGCATTATACTCTGTACACAACTATTCCACATAAGAAATTAAAAGAAAGAATTTATAGCATCTTAGACAACTGTTTTTTCACTAAAGGTGTTGCCCGAAAATTTACATATGTAGGGATTGGTTTATTATGATACTTATATTGTCCAACACCACTCTGATTCTACACATAAATACACGGTAGTTGATATGAAAAACATGCTGGAATTATCATAAAACAATATATTTGCAATGTTCGGAGACGTGGTCTTTCTACAAACTGCCGGCATTCCTATGGGAACAATTGTGCTCCTTTTTTGACCGACTTGTTCCTTTATTCATACGAAGCAGACTTCATTCAGAAACTGCTGAATCAAAAGAAGAAACTAAAGAAACTAGCGGTGTCATTTAATTTGACATATAGATATATCGACTATAACAATGACAGTTTTCATACATATGTCAATGCAATATATCCCAGCTATCTAGAAATTAAAGATACAACATGATGAAGCACACACACTTCATTTTACTTACTATAGATACAGACGGGAAATTGGCATCTAAGCTATATGCGACGATTTCAGTTTTCCCATCGTAAACTTTAAGTAGTAATATCCCACAGTTACCCGCACATGGAATTTATATTTCACTGGCGTATTCAACATATGAGCATTTCATATACAGATGTAAACTACTCACAGACAAATTATTGACACGGGGATATCGAAAACCGCGTTTTATGTCAACGTTCCGCAAATCTTACGGTCGGTATAATAGTTTGCGGTTACTCTGTTTCACTAGGTGATATGTTCAGTTGCCTTTACGTTGGCGGTTGTTGAGACGTCTGTACCAATTGTGACAAGGATTCGTGCTTCACGTATTTCATTGGACGCACGGCGGGTGTTACCGGACGACAGGGGATGCTTACTCCTCCATGGCACCCGATCCGACCTCTTGGTTTCCAGAGGTCGGTGTTTGTCCAATTTTACCAGATTTGTATTTATATCCTGGACATCGTAAAGATTTATGCTTTGGTATCTAAGATGTTTTATATTTTATCGATTTACTATCAAGTGATTCATGTTTATTAGACCAATGTTTGATTATTGTACAGCCTAGACGTAAACTTCATAATCCTACACAATATATATATGTTTTGTTTCTACATCGTTGTCTCCACTTTTATAAACTTAAATCAAATAAAAATGACAATGATGGTAAAATAATCCAAAGACGTATACCTTATTTACGCTGAACATGCCAGGCGGTTGTGTCACAATTGCCCACACTAGACAAAATTCAAAATTATTTGGGAATATAATTACTCATATTTAAGGCACGACCGATGGTCACTCTTATCAAAATTTCAGAACTTTGGACAAACAGAATGAAAGCTCAATTTTCTATTCTATAACAGCTCAACACATTAAGCTGTGAATCTTAAAGTCAAATTTGAAATAATGAGGTAGGGCAGATGAACAATAAATTCAAATTAATCTAGATAATATGGAAAATGAAATTGAGAATTGATCTTATTATCAATAACATTCAAAACAAGCTCTAATACATTCGCAACTGCTTGCTAATCAGGCTTCATTTGAACATATTAGCAAAAATATTGTACTTGATTGAAACAAGATTGTATAATAACGATATTTGATTACTTAAAAGTATTTGAAGTTTATTAGACATAAACCGCTATCTGACTTAATTAAGATGGCGAATGCGATACATAAGCAGACTCTTAGATAAATGAATCATTTTTACATAAATCAGAAATGTTAAGTCTTGTTTCTATCCATTACAAGTTATTCGCTGCTTTAATATCTTCTATGTATTTAGTCAAGTTTGAATTTAATTCAGTGAAACATACGTAATATCAGATCAGTGGTAAGAAGATAAAAATCCGATGATTTTCTGATGTTACAACATCCAATTACCATAAACATAAATAAAGATCCCAGTGGTTATGGCCGTTATACTTGGAATTTTTTGTTTGCGTTTTAGCTTACTGTATTTAGTTTTGTCTGTAGCACGATTAAGACTCACAAGCAGAAGGGTCGGGCTCTGTTCCCGGTACTGGGTCATACTAAAATGGTAAAAATTGTTTTTGGAATGTATTGTGAATTGAGGTTAATTGTTCCATAAAAGTAATACTTTACAAACGAAACAGATGTTTGCGATAGATTCCCTGGGAACAATGACCACACAGTTCTCCTTTACTTAGAAAGAAGAGTTCAAAAGTGAATATTCTCCATCACATCTAACTTTTCTTCATCTTATCTGTTTCTAGTCGACCGTTTGCGATGGTCTACTGGTATGTGGATTCGCAAGCGGAAGGTTCCATGTTCGATTCCAGATACCGGATCATACCAAATCAGCATATTTACATACCGACTGCAATTCCCTTCATTGCAAGTATATAGATATAAAACATCTCAAATACCAAAGTATGAATCAATAGAATGTCCAGGACATAGATACAAATCCGGTTAAAATGGACAAACACGGACCTCCGGAATCCAAGAGGTGGGATCAGGTGCCATGGAGGAGTAAGCATCTCCTGTCGACCGGTCACACCCGCCGTGAGTCCACAGTCAAGTCCAATGAAACACGTTAGGAGTGTAGCAATGTATTGCATATGTCAGTATTTGCAGTCACGTGGCCTGAGTGTTAACCGCTTTACATTTTGGCGTAGGATAGAATGAACGCATCAATGAAGAATAGAATGTCACATATGTATTTGTTATTTACTTAATCTTAAAAGTCATACATTACAACAAAACAAACAAAAATCACAAAAAGAAACACAAGACTATATCTGTAGCACACTGTACAGCCTACAGGCCCATATTGCGACGTATCTAGGTTTTGTTATAACAAGAATCACAGACTACAGAAATGAAAGTTCGCTTCGTCTGTTGAATTGTAGAAAGAGAGTTAGGCCTGGTGCAACTTTGAACATCTTTGATAAAAAGGTCGATTTGTTTGCCTTCACCGGATATTTTTGTCAGAAACAAATCGTCACTCGCATCGTATGAAATCAGGCCGTGTGAAATACTTACGTAAGTTAATACGGTCAGTCATCATGGTTTCCATAGTTTTATGTCAAATAAAATGACTTCTTTCAGTTGTCATGAACGAATATTAGCTGTCGCCCTTCTCGTAAGTCACACTCAAACATTCTATGGTATATCCCATGCAAATTCGTTGTAAATACAGCATAGCTATGGGCGAAGTCATTTGCTTCTCTTCTGACGCGTTTAACCTTCCTGCACAAAGTACTCGAATACATAAAATAACCTCGAACCAAATCTGACAGTACTTCTGGTCTCACACAGCTATTTAGCTGTTACGTCACATGATAAACTCCCACTGTAAAGCAAATCATATTCGCAAATTTCGCAACGAGTTTACTACAGATTCACAAAAAATGGTTATATATATATATATATATATATATATATATATATATATATATATATATATATATATATATATATATTCTCCATCGCACTAACTTTCATTTATATATTTTCCGTATTATTTTATATATATATATATATATATATATATATATATATATATATATATATATATATATATATATATATATATATATATATATATAGTGTGTGTGTGTGTGTGTGTTTCAAAAGGTATATATATATATATATATATATATATATATATATATATATATATATATATATATATATATATATATAGTGTGTGTGTGTGTGTTTCAAAAGGTATCTATATATATATATATATCATGTGACCCAGTTATGTGATGCTATAGAGAAAAGTAATACATCTAAATATACTCCAGATCAATGATAAGGTATTGAAATATAACAGACGCCACCGATATTGTTAAAATAAGATGGATCGCGGTCCTTGAGGACAAAATCTGCATCTTTCCTTGTCATGTAAGGAATTAAGGAAAAGTGAAACCTTATCAATAACAAAAAAAAAACCGTTTAAAATTATTATTGAATGTGCACAAATAGCTAGGGTAAAATATCTTACATAATGTAGAATGTAGTTATCGTGAATCTGTTTGGTAGATTTGGAAATATTTTCATCTGAAACGTTTGTTGAAATTTTCAATAGTAATGTCATTTAACAATTTAGGGTTGTTAAACGTTCTCAACAGATTTTCCCATTTTAAGATAAGGAATAGAAAACGAAATTAGACCTCAATAAATGAATATAAAATCTCAGAAACCAAAGTATATATTTTCAGGAGGATATCCAGGATACATGTACAAAACTGGTGGTATTGGACAAACACAGACATCTGGAAATAAGGTGGGATCAGCTGTCATGGATGAGTAAGCAACCGCTGTTACTCGTCACAACCGCCGTGAGTCCACATTCAATTAAAATTCGTCACAATCGATACAGACAAGTCAACAACCGCTATCGAACAGGTAACTAATTTCATTTAGTTAAACATAGTAATCGCAAACAAGACTATTATACTGACCGTAAAAATTGCGAAACGTTTACATCAAACGCGATTTCTGATCTATATGTCAATAAGTTGTCAGTGTGTAATTTAACTCTGTGTATGAAATGTTCATATATTGAACATGCACTGGCATATCCGATCATTTATGAGATATAAATACTATATGCAGGTGATTGATGTATATTGCTACTTAAATGTGGAAAAATTACGACGGGAAAGCCGAAATGGTCACCTTTGTAATATAGCCTGGTTGTTATTTTCCTGATTGTTTCTATAGTAAGTAAAAAGCTTGTGTGCTTAATTCTGTTGAGTCCTTAATGTGTAGTACTTTAGGATATATCGCATTGACATATAAATGGAAATATTCGTTTAAAATGTCAAATTAAAGGTCACCGCTAGCTCTGCCTTCTTTTAATTTAGAAGATTCTGGGTGAAGTCTGCTTCGTATGAATAAAGGAAAAGGTCAGTCAATAATGGGGCACAATTTGTCCAAATGGAAAGCCGACAGTTTGTTGAAAAACAATGTCTTACATTACAAATAGATTGTCCATAAGACATTTCAGCATCTTTTTATATCAACTTCAGTGTGTTTATGGTATAATCAGAGTGGTGTTGGACGAAATAAGTATCACGATAACCAATAATTATCTCAATTTTCGGGTACCACTTTTAGTGAAAATCAATTGTCGATGATGCCAAAATTACCCTTACAAACTTTATGTATAATAGTTGTGTAAATAGTACTAAAGTTTATATAATTTGATACTATAAATTCGTGAAAAATGGTGTGACCTCAAATTTTCTGAAAGTTGTTTAAAATTTTCAAGTATCCACATCTGATTTTCACCGCAAGATAAGATAAGGTTCTAAATCTGAATATGATACCATAATCAATAATCCAGAAATTAAAATGTTTTCTATTTGTATTTTAGGCCTGACTCAACAATTTTGCAGCAGTTATTTGATGGCGACCAGTTTGTAAATGTGAATGAGATAACCTGTTAAAAAATCACCGACCTTCTATAGGTAAACTAAAAATCTTTCTCAGATAATCAGCTCAGGCCTCAAATATTAATGTTGATTCTGATCTGCGCTGATAGGAGGTGTGACATTTTGGTTTAATGGGCGGTCATCTACCCAATCGAGCACGAGGCGACAGAATGTAGAGTTAAAGATGCAATCATGCCCGATGCACTTCGATGACAAACTAAATTAGAAAACAGTACGTAACAATATCCTTAACCTTTAATTTGCGTTGTGGATCACTGAGTGCTTGCTTTACAAGCAAAAGACCTCAGAATAAAGACCCCATCTAGATCAGGGCCCGAAGTCACCAAATTTACTCTGTTTATGTCATGTTTTATCAATACATTGCTTTGATTCGTGAATTGGTCGAACGCCAAGCAGGAACAATAAAACAACCTTACTCCTACACAGTATTACAACAGTTACTTGGTTCGAAGAGCCGGGTCACGTCGAGTTGACAAGCCAAAATAGTCAGAAATGTTTGGAATCAAGTATACACCGTTTATTTCTTTGACAAAACATTTTAAAGGAACGTTTTTATGAGGTGTGATATGGGTTCCAAAAACCACCGTGTGGTGATCCAGAAAGTTGGATCACACTCTGTGAAATCAACTGTATCTACTCAGAATATTGGTAAGCATATAAAAATATGTAATGTAGAATGTTCAGGGTCTCAGATAACCTCTTTTATTAAGCAGACTTTATATGGTTTAAAAGTGAGTACATAATGCATTTCTTCTGTCTATATTTCATTTAAACCAACAATGTTTCAAAAACATTCACGGAAAAACATTTCTAAATCAAGACTCAAGACTTATTGTATCTCTGAAGTTTCTTCAAATTATTTCCATTATTTGCAACAATGTTATACGTTGTGTATCCAGTTGCACCATACTTTATAAGATATTTCATTTTAAAATCATTCTAACTTTTTGATTGCTGCTTAAATTCTCTAGTTCGGACCCAGGTTAAGTTATATTATTTTTTTAAACATATATCAGAAAGAACTTAAATCATCAGATTAACTTCTATATCGTCTATTTTAAAACAGATATCAGAAATAACTTATATCAGATTAACTGCTGTATCGTAAATGTTAAAACATATATCAGAAATAACTTATATCAGATTAACTGCTGTATCGTAAATGTTAAAACAGATATCAGAAATAACTTATATCAGATTAACTGCTGTATCGTAAATGTTAAAACAGATATCAGAAATAACTTAAATGTCGTCTATTTTCAAACAGATATAAGAAATAAAATATTAGATTGTATGTTATATCGTATATGTTTAAACCGTCATACAGATAGCTATACACTTTGCTTGGGATCCTTTATAGCATCAGAAGATCCTGTCTAAACAATGATTTCATTATAACGGGACCTATAAATGAATTTTTCTAACATTATTACTAGATTATCACCATTTGACATTTAAGTAGTTTGCATGCCGCACATTAATAGCCGACTTGCATTGCCATTATTTGTTAGGAAATGTCTTTTTGTAAGAGTTGATGATTTATAAGAAAACGATATACTACTTTAACTGTGTAGCTATATAAAAATCTCAGATACCAAAGTATAAATCAATAGGATGTCCAGGACATAGATACAAATCCGGTAAAAATGGACAAACACGGACCTCTGGAAACCAAGAGGTGGGATCAGGTGCCATGGAGGAGTAAGCATCCCCTGTCGACCGGTCACACCCGCCGTGAGTCCACAGTCAAGTCCAATGAAACACGTGAGGAGTCTCAGGTCTCAATGAATAAGAGATAATAGGTAATTTGTAAATCTGTTCACAACAGTGAGACATATTTGGCTTCGTGTTTGGTTGTTATAAAAAAAACTTTAATCTTACATATATTTCAATTATATTATTTTGTTGATCTTTCATTGAAAATGATAGTTAATTTGTAAATCTGTCCACTTCATAATTATTTTATGATTTAGTATATTCCAAGTAAAAAAGTTAATCGAGAACTAACAAGAATTATAAGATGCATTTGAATAGTTTGGCAATGGAAACAATATTGAACAAAAATAATATTCTTTCCAAACTGAATTTACAGTTTTTCTATCAGTTTATATATATATATATATATATATATATATATATATATATATATATATATATATATATATATATATATATATATATATATATATATTTGTGTGTGTGTGTGTGTGTGTGTGAGAGAGAGAAATATTTGGCTTCGTGATGGGTAGTTATAAAAATTTAATCTTACATATATTACAATTATATTATTTTTTTGATCTGTTATTAAAAATTAAAGCACCCAATAACATAAATTGACAAAATTTAAACCTGATTTAACTTGGTTTTCGCAATTTTTTTCATAACACCTCAAAGATATTTCAAAATAAAATGTAATACTTAAATTTGAATTAACATATGTGGTCCACTTGCGAAAATTCGTATCATCATGCCTCAATATATACTACGTATTAAAGCAAATATATTGTTTAAATATCATGTATAAAATGAATTTATTTTGTGATATAACAATTAAACACTTAAATTAAAATTTCGAAAGACAATTTTGATATTTTCAAAAATTATAGTTCTAGTGACTTCCGGTCTGTCTGCAGTTCCGGAAAGTCTGCGCATTAAAATATCAGTTTCATTTCCGCATTTTACAAAATTCGAGAAACTGGCTTGAATTCAATTATTTGTCACAAAGCTGAGATAATTTAATCCCTACGACATAAAATCTAAGCAGATATCTATGTCACGTATGGAATATGCCTTCAAATAAATAAAAATAAACAGACCTTATCGTCAAACCAAACAAACCAATGATCTGTGCAGATATAAGACTTACACATACTGTGTCTCATTGACTTCAAACGCTCCCACCAGCAAACAGCTGGGGACGAAGACTAAAAATAAAAGCATTGGGATGTTATTCAAAGAATAATTATGATAAATCAAAACAAAATGAACATCAACAACAAATCGAGAAACGAACGAAAAGCAAAATCCAACATTTTTGTAAAAATAATTAAATTGCCAATATTTTCTAAAGTATTTGTTGACTAAAATAAAGAATTTATTTGCAGCAACAATCAAACTAAACAACCGTTGCAAAATGGGTCCAAGACGAAAGAATTCGAATATTCCACATTGGTTATGAAAATACAAGATGGTAGATCATGGACATGGCAAAATTATGTGTGCTGTCGCAAGAAAGGTAAAACACCTACAAAAGACTGTGGGTTCCTGAATGTAAAGTAATTAGAATGTAATGAAAAAAACATTAGTCTTTACCACAATCCTCCAAATCCTTGCTAAAGCAGGAAGTAGCCCATACATAACTTTTAAAGTCCATCGAATCTCAAATGGAAAATATACAAAGGGATAATAGAGTACGTAACACCGAGCAAATAGATCGTCTGTTGCAAAAACATTCTGTTTTCAAAGAATCTTTTGAGATTAATTTGTACAGCATGTAAAAGCATAACCATGTATTTTCCTCTATGATGACCATTCCGCTTATATACATGCAGACGTTATAGAAACAGCACGAAAAGAAGATGTTCATCTGCTTGTACTACCCCCAAATACCAGTCCCATCGTACAGCCTCTAGATCTTTCAGTATTCAATGCGTTTAAAAAGTTTAAACCATGAACCCCTTAAATACCTCCATTTTCATACTATTGTGTCATCACGGATGATATACTGCGAAAATATTTGCAAATTCATATAATAGTGCAGTGATTGTATCAAATATCATTGCTGGCTTCAGGAAGCTTGGCATTTCACACTGCATCCGACATTACCGATAATAATGGCAACAATTACTCTATGTGTACTTATTTTAGAGGTATTCTGATATTAGCATATTCCGCGCTCAAGTGATATCGCCAATTCAAGAGCAGCGCTAAAATTTATCCATTCTGTCATTCTTTAAACACGACGAAACTATTAAAATTAATTTCGCGAATTTAAAATTGCACCAATAAGTGTTTGCCTCTTGAGAGCACTAACATATGAGTGCGCTAATTTAAATACACATACAGTATATAGAAAATGCACAGTGTAACTACACCACGACAGGAGAGAATCGACAATAGAAATGTGAAAATAAATTTGAATAAAAGAGCAATGATATTCTGAAAGCAAAATAATGAGGAAATGTTTATTCCTCTTGGAGCTACTATAATGGTGCATTATATAGAGACCATAAACAAGATAAGAAAATGAAATAAGAGGGAAAAACACAAACCGAAACCAACCTGGAACGTCCAGGTCAGTAAGGTTTACAATACCATGTATTGTCATTGATGAGAACAGGAATGATAAACAAGTGACAAAAAGTAAAATGTCAACAAAACGGGAAAAGGGCCAAATGATAAAGGAAGAAAGAGGCAAATTCAATTACAGCGTAGTTTTCTTTCATACTGTTTTGCTTCTGTAATTGGTTTCGTTGTTTTTGAAAAAATTCTAACTTTCGAAGATAATGTGGCATAGGAATCGAGTTACAAAATTCAAAACTCTGCATAAATAACGTTAGCAAGTTCAACTGATACTAACCGAATTGTTCTTATGCAGTATGGTATTTCCAAATCAAATTTCTACATTTCTTCTCTAAGATACGCTTAACGATATTGCATATTATAGTGCATATAAACTTATTGAAGTTCACCAAAAGTGCATATATTTCCCTAAATTGAAATTATAGAGATAATACAAAGTAATGGAGATTTATTTACACCATGGTTCTTGTCTATGCTGATCTTCCATCAAGATTTGTTGCACGACACTGAGAGAACATATCAATGGTTTGTTATTGGCGAAAGATAGATTTTTCGCAAAAGCTGATGAAATGAACAACTGAATTGAAACAAAGTATTTATGATCCCTCTCTAATGAAAATGTTTTACCCAGCAATGTTTCATGTACGACTTGTTTTTATGTTTAAACTGTATTATAGATTTCTGCAATCTACACTAGCCAATGTTCGTTATTTTACACATAGAGGCGTCTTCCTTATCAAACGTACATGTCTCTTTCATTAAATTAGGATAGAGGTCTTTATTTGCGAAAATATTGTTTCAGTTGTTTTAAACATGCCAATATAATCTGCAGAACATGATTTGTTTGGTGATTCTATGCAACCTGTGGATTTAAATCGGACAATTACGTGAATTTTTATCATACGTGGAAAATCGTAGTCCAAAATATGGCTAAAATTAATGAGATTTAAAGGAAACGTTGAAACACATCCATAATTCGGGGTAGAATATCTTAGATTAGTAAATACTAGTATCATAAGCCAATTATTTACACTATAAAATACAAACAGGAAATGTTTATGTGCTTCTGGTAGCAATACATAAACTTTGTATTGTAACACTAATCATTTTATACATACATTGGCATTCGTATCACGATTGGTAGCACTTTACGTACATTATAATTACTCTGTACGTCTTTTAACTCGTCAAATATCTCGTTGTAAATAAGTCAAGTAGATTCTTATTTATGATGATAGCACGGTTCTGTTGACATCATAGATAAATTATCGTATTACTGAATCTATATCATAAAATTATGTAAATGAAATATTTCATATCAAAAGTAAATAGATCACGATCTATATCAATGTTTCTTTTATAACAATAATGATAGTGTCATGATTAAAATCCAAAATTATAGTAGAAGTTCTGACAGTTTCTCCCCGCTCGCTACAGCACTTAAGATATATGATAGATAACATTCAATGGAAGGGATATGCATGTTTGGCAAGAAATATTTATTTTGTATAGGTCAATGACATGCATACTATTAAGAGTCAAGATAGCAGTTTTTAACTATTATGCTTGGTTTCATTTGAATTATACTTTCATTCACTTGAATTTTACTCTGGTCTAACGGCATATGTCACTGATCGACAGGGAATGCTTACCCATCCATGGCACCTGATACCACCCTCTTGGACCACCTGATGTAATTACTTTAGTGTCCGAGTTGTATTATTATACACATTTGGAATATCCCATCCATACTAAAATTGTACCAATTGGATTTCTTCCTTATCTATCGTATTTGATTTTGACTGTGGAGTCATGGAAGATGTGACCGGTCAACAGGGGACGCCTACTCCTCTATAGACAGCTTGAAGATTTATGCTTTAGTATCCGAGGTGTCTGTGCCAATTGTGATGAGGATTTCTTCCTCATCTATTTCATTTGAATCCGACTGTGGACACAGGCGGGTATGAGCGGTCAACACGGATGCTTACTCCTCCATGGCACCTGATCCCACCTCCGGGAGATCCGTGTATGTCCAATATCACCAGATTTGTATATATATCCTAGACATCCTGTAGATTTATATTTTATATATACATTATATATATTACATTTTACATATAAAATATCTCAGATACCAAAGTATAAATCAATAGAATGTCCAGGACATGAATACAAATCTGGTAAATATGGACAAACACGGACCTCTGGAAACCAAGAGGTGGGATCAGGTGACACTGCATAATCTTATAGATGGCTGTATTATGCGTCTCATTTACATGTTTTATACAAACTGCTAATACATGTGTGTTTTGATTTAGTCTCTGTCCCGAAGGATGAACCAAATAACCGGTGTTTTGATATTAGCTGATCAAATCTATATTAGATCGATCTAAGTACCTCAAGTAAACTAGAAAACTTTCTCAGAAAATCAGCATAGGTCTCAGCGCAACGCAAACCCGTGGTGACTCGAGATAAGATACATTATGGTTTAAAGTACAATGCTCTTGCCACTCTGACCAATATCAAACTATTTGATACTCAATAACACTGTAAGCCAGTGATATCATTCTTCACGGAATTATTTGATTGAAAATTTGAGTCTAAGAACGTTTTGTTATCGGACGCAGATTAATTTAAACACGGAATAAATTTTCTCACTATGTGATTTTCACAGGTAATGTCCTTACTTTTGTTAATTGTTAAAGACCTGTTGAATTACCTGTACGTCCGATAGTGGTTGTGGAGTTGTCTTTACATTCTGTGGCGAGGTTCATTCCTCAATAATTCGAACTCAGTCTTGTTGACAGACACGATCGTCTTTAGCTTTGCTTGGGCCTTCTATTGTTTAACTATGAATTTGGTATTGTTAATCAAATTCATTTTATTTTATTTTATCTGTAAACTCAGTGACCAGTTTTCCATGGCCCCTGTTTTTTCTGTATTTTATGAGGCCCGAGTACTTAATTTTCACCTAATTTGTAGATGGTGTCCTGATCGTTCTTACTAGGCCTATTGATACTTTGGTATTTGTGAATTGTAATGTTTTTAATGTCTGGTTATTTTTCAACTCGTGTCTTTTTTATTACGCTGCATCCTAAGTATTCCTTTATCATAAAACTTTATGTAATCGTTGTCAATATTGTCATGTATCAGTGCGTGGTTTTTCTATATACCGGACTTCCAGGATACATCTGTTTACTTTGAAAGTTGCATAGCCGTTATTAAAAGCTTTTGATAACCGAATCACTACTTTATTTTTAAGCTTCCTGTATGTCACCACTTATATAGCCCAGACATGGCAATTCTGAGTCATTATAACAGAAGGATTACATAATATTACTACGTCACAACCAAGTGTTCGCTATTATACAGTTCACTGCAAATATTAATAGAAATTTTTGAAAGAGATAACATTCATTTAATTCCCATTTACAGAATCTTCGTTAAAGTAGAATTAAATACTTGGAAACGATGATATATGATAATTACGCTTGCAAACACATTTTATCAAAAACCATTTTAATGTTCAAAGTTCTATTATTTCTGATTTGAATTAAATAAAATGGTGTACCACTGTTATCATCTTATAGAATTGAAGCTCGTAAATTGCTGGATATTTCTCCCTATCTTTTCAGTTTAGTCAGTACAACTTTGCTAAACTTCTCAGTGTAAGCTCGGTCTATTGATTTCCGTTTGATGATAACATATACAGAAGCAAATAAATAAATGATTTCCGGACACTTTGTCTGATACCGTTTGGGATTCGCAATTATTCTTTGTATTGAGATCATCTACTTTTTCAGTTATCTTGACCTTTTCACAGAGATTGACCTTTTCGCGGAATCCGAGAGGTATCAATGGAACATTTACGGCAGGTGTGGGATTCTTACAGGGAACGCTGACTCCTTTCGGACTCATGTGCATCGTTTCATAAAAGGTCGTAAATCGGGTGGAAAAGTCGTAAACCGAATACTATGATTACCGACCGTTTCATAAACGTTTCCGAATACCGATTTACGACAAAATTTAGTCGGTAATTTCCGACTGGGTCTAGACAGTCGTAAATCCTAAATTATTCTTGTTTTCAACAAGATCACATAAATATTTTGAGAAATTGTTTGAAATGACAGACTCAATCACTTTGATTGATGAGTTAGAGTGAAATAAGACTGGTAGGAGACCCTGCGTCTTCCGATACAAACATACCATTTACCTCCCTTTGATCGTATGGAATAACGGAATGAATAACGGATCACACACATCGTGTTCCGGAATTATATATTTCAAGATAAATACCGATTTTGTCGTTTTAACTAAAAGACAGACATCATTATTGACTCTCCTACAATTTATTCCACCTTTTCTATCCATTTAATAATAATTAAACAATATTTTTAACTTTTATATTCCACAAACTAAATAATCGGCAGTCGTTAGAAATTCCGACTAGCGTTATGAAACGGTCGTAAACGTGAATATATATATATATATATATATATATATATATATATATATATATATATATATATATATATATATATATATATATATATATATATATATATATATATATATATATATATATATATACATATATACATATATGTATATAATTTGTCGTGTTCTAATGGACTTGAAGTACTGGATATTCATTGGCACTGCTTCATTATACGTGATGTTGTCGGAAGAATATAGCACAATCATAACTACTATCCGAATTATGGCACTACTTTTTTCATGAGATCAGATTTTGTTCTTACTTCTGAATCTGACATTCTGAAATGCTAAATGCGAATAGAGATACGTTGGGCATTCATTCTCAATATAGAAATCTGGCAAAACCCGACTAGAAACAATGTGCATTTAGAACATTTGTCTAGCAAGTGAGATATAAAACATATCGGATACCAAAGTATAAACTTTAGGATGTCCTGGATATAGATACAAATCTGGTAAAATTGGACAAACACGGACTTCTGGAAACTAAGAGGTGGGGTCAGGTGCCATGGAGG
Organism: Atrina japonica; assembly: GCA_030159075.1. NCBI lineage: Eukaryota > Metazoa > Mollusca > Bivalvia > Pterioida > Pinnidae > Atrina > Atrina japonica. The sequence continues at coordinate 917,403 of BROG01000189.1, read as the reverse complement.
AGTAAGCATCCCCTGTCGACCGGTCACACCCGCCGTTTGTCCAAAGTCAAGTCCAAATGAAATACGTGAGGAAAAAATCCTCTTCACTATTGGTAAAGACGTCTAAACAACTGACAACGAAAAGGCAACTCAACATTTCACCTAGTGATACAGAGTAATCGCAAACAACACTATTATACTGACAGTGAAATTTGCGGAACGTTGACATCAAATTCGTCAAACCCTTGAAATGAAAAAGTGAAAGATAATGGTTTTAATGACTGACAATGTCGATGTCCCGTGCTACTGTAGGTTTGGTATGGAAGAATTCTCTCTCTGAGTTGGCATGAGTCCAAGGTTATTGGAAATGTATGACAGTGATAACATTACACTATGAATAAATATTCCAGTCGACACATAAAAGACTATTAAATAACTCTTACTGCAAAACTAATTACATTTTATGTGTTTTATCCGGACTGTGATACTTTACAATCAGAATGTGTAGCATATAACACGATAATTAATTCGTCAAGAATTCTGACATACAATTTAAATCTCGACATAATCCTGATTTTTGAGATGTATTCAATGAACTACATTCTTTTGAAAATATCCTTGATCTACTTATATGAACTGCATTCGCGTATAGTCGCATGTAAATATGGAACACTGAACAGTTTTAGAATCAGAAAATCCATGAAAAAATGTTAACTATTTTATAGAGTTATAATCATCATTCAACCTGAATGCGTTTATCTTTATATCAATGTGACCGGTAGTACATAGGATTCTTCTTTTTCTGTGGCACATCTTTTTACATAAGGTATAACCGAAATCTTGTTTTTGTCATATATCTAGTAAGTTTGTGTATTGTTATATGAACTTAGCTGGTGTAGAATATGTAATTCATACATCGTTCTTCGATAGATATTTCGTCGTTTTTTGTTAAAGTGATAGTAATGTTGAACTGATCCAATCCGGTTTTCCAAACGTCTCAGGTTTTGTACAATAAACATCGGTGTGCAATTATTGGTGTATAAATAGGTCGTTATTAGATTAACTAACCTCGAGAGAATTTCCTTGTAGATAACTCCTGCGTGCGACCAAACAAAGTATGTAATTGTTTTATACCATGAGAAGGACCACTTCCGCTACTTGATTACTGAGACAATTAATAACTTGAAATAACTAACAGTATATACTAATTCAATTATCACGAATCACTTTAGCTGCTTCATTTGATACAGTAGAACCAGTGTGTTTCGTATCTTGGGTAGTCCGATATTACGATAAAAAAATTTGTTCCAAACACATTTTACTATCTATTACTTTTTATATCTTATATTCAGAATCTTACCCACTTCGAAATCCCAACATAAAATGTGTCCCTTAATGACATAATTACTTAATTAGACACTGTATTACCATCAGTACATTTCACATGTAAACTCAACACAAGCCTCAAAACATCTTTATTAATGGAAATTGATTAGTTAGTTAGTTAGTTAGTTCGTTAGTTAGTTAGCTAGTTAGTTATTTAGTTAGTTAGTTAGTTAGTTAGTTAGTTAGTTAGTTAGTTAGTTAGTTAGTTAGTTAGTTAGTTAGTTAGTTAGTTAGTTAGTTAGTTACTGTGTTACGAAACTATCAACAATATTTCAGTTATATCATGGCTATGCGGGATACATTATTTGTTTTTAACGTAAAAAAGAGTGCGTACATTTTCCTTATAAAGCTTTTAAAGCTAACTTTTTGTAAAGACAATATGATTATGAATTATCAATAAAAGACTCTTTAGACATTTCAAATGTTTAAATATTTTTCAATCTTTAGAATATAAACTAATGTCTTTCAGTCTAAAATGATGTTACCAGCTATATTATTAAAAACACTTTTAAGATCTGTCTAGGAGTTATATTTTCTCACAAGTAAGTTTAAAATCTGTGAATTCTGTTAAAATATAATTAATTGTCATTCTAGATCCACACAGAATACATTCCGATGGTTCTTCCTTAAATAATGAATATCTATGTGTAAGGTTACTGTGACCAATACGAAGTCTGGTAAGAGTAACCTCATCTTTTTTAATACTAATGAATACTGGTGGATTATTGACAAATTTTGTATTTATTTCATGTAATTTATTTTCAGTTTGCAGATTCCAATGTTGTTGGAACGTTGTGGTTATGTAATCTGTAATAGATGGTTTAAGATCTTTGAAAGAAATTTTATTTTCGGACTTTAAATTGTTCTTTACTAATTTAGCAACTTCTTTAGCTTTGGAATTTCCTTTTATGCCGATGTGGCCAGGAATCCAGGAATAAGTCAGCAGTTGGTTTTGTTAGTTCCCAGAGAGATGCTCTTTGTACATTTAAGTCTGAAATAGTGTAAAGAAATGGTAATTGAAAGAGATAAAAGACCTTAAGTGTTTGAAGTATGAATGCAGAAAAATATACATCTGCTTTGAATTTATCCTCATCGTATCTCATTTTTCATTTGGTCGTTTATAGAATGGTAGGGATTGGTGAAATATATAAGTCTTAAACAATGCACATCGTCGAATATAGCACATATCTATATTTATTCTGAGCAGCCAAAAATCTTCTACAATCTGAACTCTGTCGATTCCGAATATTTTAATTGGTCCCACTGCTATTCGGATTCGACAGGTTATACTGTAATATCATGACCTGTTATAATATGGAGACCTCGTTTTGAAGACGTGCTGACCTACATAACTTAACCAAACTTTACTTAACATGTGACCCAATTATCAGCAACCCCAAAGTCTTGTGAACTATTTTATTGCCCATTTACTGAAATAATGGGGGTCGTGCCAGGTTGCAAAAGCTTGACTTTTTTTGGTTTGTTTGTTTGTTTTTGTTTTTGTTGTTGTTGTTGTTGTTGTTGTTGTTTTTTGGTTTTTTTCGACTTTTGGGACTCGGTAACTTCTTAACTAGAAATGATTTTCGTTATGTAAAGTCAATGCCAAGCGTAAGCATTGCTCATAGGTTTCTCAGTAATGCAGTTACTGACGCAATACTCTCTATATAAATCATAATAAGGCTATCGTGTTCATGTTATATATCAGCTGATCGGTAAATATTGAATTGACCTACATAACACATGGCTCTTTTATAGGCCTATATGGGTTTTCAATAACGAAGGTGTCAATAATTTACTTTCAGACAGACCAATAAAAATACGTTATTTCAAATTATAATCTGCATTTGTCTTGTTTCAACTGATTTGAAGGATTTGCTAGCTAGTAGGTTATATGCCGAAATACTTACGTAAGTTACGTACGAATCAGACATCACAGCATTTCCAAGCTGATTGGTAAAAATGTCAATTTCAGTTGTCATGAAAGGATATTAGCAGTCTCTCTTCTCTTATGTCACATTCAAGCTTTCTGTAGTATACCCCATTAATAATATATATATATATCAGAATTCAAACGGAAATTCGTTGCAAAGCAATTGTCGTTCTACCGTATGGCCATGGGCGTGGCCATTTACATTTTCAATTCTCTTCTGACACATTCCTCCATCAAACGCTTGATGTTAATAAGCATGCCGCAAATCTGACGATAAGTATTCAAGATTTTCCATATCACTAGTTTCTTTCAAAATATGAAAATAAGAAAATAAACTGTAATTCCATTTATTATTTCCATTCAGAAAAGGGAACTATTTCTTTCTTACACAGCTGTTTAGCTGTTATGTCATATGAAAAACACCAAAAATTCAATAATAAAGAATGAATTTCGTAACCAGCTGACTACAATTTCACAGTAAATGATATATATATATATATATATATATAGTAAGTTATATATATATATAAATATATCTACATCCAATATTGAATATATATATATATATATATATATATATATATATATATATAAGGGTTGATTCCGAATATTTTTTTCAATTTTTGAAGAAGCATGGAATATCATTGCAATGGATCATGGAAAAAATCAATGTTCGTGCTGCACAGAATTTGTTCCTTTGATCCATTGCATATATATTCCTTTTTTTTTTTTTTTCAAAAAATGAAAAACAATCCTTAATTGTAACTACTAGTCGTTGAACATTAAATCCTGCGGACCTGTTAAGACTATTTTAAGAATCAGAGTATGTATTATTACTTGTATTCATTCCTTTTCGGTCATTTTTTTAACCATTCAGAGAAAGGATTATTTATAATCTTGGAAACAATTCTCTCCAACAGCTAAATATTTGGGATCTGTATAGTCAGTTTTCTCTTCATTAGTCATATTTTGCAAAAACTACATAAGTTACATATCTTACATGCTCATCATTGTTAATTTTAAGGTTATACATACCTTAAATTAATTTTAATTGAATCAAACAATTAAAGAGAAAAGGTTCCGGATTGCCATATGGCCCAGATTTGGATGGATGCTGTTTTATCAACTTTGCGTTTGCCCACACAACCTTTAAAAAAATTTGTATTGCAGTGAATGGGTAAAATTTTTATTAGCAAATAAAAATTTTGCTTATTCACATTTCAGTTATGTATGGTAAATTTAAAAACATTGCTGTAAAATTCAAATTTGATGATTAATTTTAATTTAAGAAATTTAAGAAAACCCCAATTTCAATGGAGAGCAAACGTACTATACTATTTTAAGCGTGGATAAGCAATAGTTATACCGGCAATCGTATTTTAGCCATATACGCTTAGAAAACAGCCAAATTAACTTTTTTGCTGAGATACGACTTTAAACATATCATTTGCACATCTAACTTAAAAAACCCATTTGCAAGTCACCGATGTTGCACAAATTTTATTACATTTTTTAAATTATCTATTCGATCAATCAACATATACGCTTGTCATTGTAACAATAGGATCAATAAATTACTAGGTAACGGTTGTTAGGTTTGGTTTATACATTCTTTGCTACATTTATCAGGCAAGGAAAGGTAATGCATTTAATCTGTCGTTACCAAGTCTAATTTACACAAAATAATGACGCCTACGAGCTGTAGTAGAGTCAATAGAGAAAACCGGAAATCAATAGTCGTGGTCTGGTGTGTCGGGTCATACATATCATAAACTTTACTAATCATTCCTATTGCACTATTTGTGTGTATTGTATTCTTTTATAAAAGTATCAATACAACGAAAGTCTATTTCACAATGTGTTGAGTCATGTTTGACCTCACAATACATGACTATATAGCATGTCAATACTTTGTTTTTCCCTTGAAATGTCGACTTCAGGTAGCCAAGCTATGCAGTTTTCTTCGTCTTCAAATGACATAATTGTAATTTACCCCTTTTAAAAATTGTAGATGATGTTGTACGCCACATTCAACAACTCTATATCTACATGGTGGTGGTCAGTCATTGATAGTGCAGGTTTACATCCGGCTACAAGGTACCAGGAAACTGCTTTTTAGAGTTCATTTTGTGTTGTCATTAATATTATTAACAATATCAAAGTTTTTTTTATAATTTTACAAAATAGGCCAAAATAAATGTTCAAAACGATCGTTTCACTGTGTACGTGTTCCCACCGTTTGTTTTAACGTTACCGGTTTTGATTTGATTTGATTTTTTTGTTTTACGCCACACTCAACAATTTTTCAGTCATATGATGGCGTCCAGTTTTTATTGGTGGAGGAGAAACCCCGGTTACCCGGGTAAAGACCACCGACCTTCCGCAAGAAAACTGGCAAACTTCCCCACTTAATTCGAACTGACCCTAGCCGGATTCGAACCAGAGGTGAGAGGCCGTGTGATTTAAAGCGCAATGCTCTAACCACTCGGCCACGGAGGCCCCACGTTGCCGGTAGATTGGGTAACATATATCATTTTGTGTGTGTTCCCATCATTTGTTTAACCATTACAGATAGATTACCGGTAAATTGGGTAAACATATATCATATATACTTTATTTCAGCCATATTCCATATGTAATATACATTGATATCTCTTTGGTTCTTATGCAAGTGATTTGTTTTCAAAGTGCAAACCAAGCTTCTACTTCATTAGCAAAGATAGGTATGTATTGCTAATCTGTTTGAAATATTAGATTATATAAGAAATACCTATTTTTGCAGATCTAGAGATAATGCTTTATATACTGCCTAATATTGAATAGATACAAAGATATCAATTATGCTAATAAATCTCAAATGTGTCTTTTAGATCGCCTGCCGGTTTACACTTCGGTATTTGTGGTTTTGTATGTTCACAAGATCTATGATTCATACTATACGATTACTCCTCAAGGTCTTCTGATCAAAACGTACAACTCATTTCATATAATAGATAAAAGAAAGGAACAATTATCTGTAACAGCTAGTACTGTTGATGAATACATGCTTTACGTGGGCATTTTATTCCCTTATTCATGAGAATGGTTATTCCATAAAATATTGTTTCCAGGTTACCCGAGTTACACACATATTAACAAGCATTTAACTTTACAGAGCAGCACAGAAACAACACGATGTAATACACAGTAATCGCTACCACATCATCATAGAATAGTTATCATATCGAAAATGGAAACATCATGATGTAACGTATGTGATGTTGTAATTACAGCTGTTCTATACTTCACCTCCGGTTTAAGCATCGATGACAACCTTCAAAAACAACTCGGCTAGTATTCCATAATGTGAATCAGTGTTCACTGTGTGTGTTGTGTGTGTGTGTGTGTGTGTGTGTGTGTGTGTGTGTGTGTGTGTGTGTGTGTGTGTGTGTGTGAGTGTGTGTGTGTGTGTGTGTGTGTGTGTGTGTGTGTGTGTGAAGGAAAATATTAAACGATAAATTTATCGATCCAAGATACATGGAATTTGAATTCTGATGATTAGAATAGCGTATTCCATTAGTTTCTGTTGGAAACATATTAATCAAGTTTTACGTTCATGTTGAAATTTAATATTACTTTACACTGTGTGAGGATCTTTGTAATCTGATTTTATGTTAGTCATTGTTGCGTTTAAATTAGACGTAAATCGGACACAAAGTATCAAGCTTAGCACCGGCAAATAGAGCATATTTTGGTATCAAATATAAAGATGATATAAATGCAACACTAAAACACGGCTCACATCGGCATCAAATTGATATATGACAAGGCATCACAATTGATACTAGTCCCCTCGCAATAGAAATATTGTACAATACCTGTATGCTAGAATGATATAAATCTCGTGAATTTCCATTTAAAAATAATTCCAAATTTCATTAAAATCTGACAATGTTGAAATTTTGAACAATCAGGAGCCTCAGTTTGCTATAGACGGCATAGAAGCCCATATTGAAATCGCAATCCCTTGATACCCATAAATTCCAAATCTCAACAAAATCTGACTATATTGAAATTTCGACCAATCAGAAGACTCGATTTGTCATAGACAGCAACGAAACCCATATGATTGATATAACAATCCCTCAATACCCATAAATTCTAAATTTCATCAAAATCAGACAATGTTTAAATTTCGACCAATTAGATGTCATGATTTGCCATGGACAGCGACGAAATCAATATAATTTAAATCGCAATCCCTTAATACCGATAAATTCCAAATTTCATCAAAATCAGACAATGTTGAACTTTTGACCAATCAGAAGCCTTGGTTTGCCACAGCCGGCAACAAAATCCATATCGTGTAAATTGCAATACCTTGATACCCATTAATTCCAAATTTCATCAAAATCTGACCAGAGTCTTTAAAGTTCGACCAATCATAAGCCTCGGTTTGCCATAGTCAGCAAGGAAACCCAAAATTGCAATCTATGCCCATAAATTCCAAAATTTCATAAAATCGGACATTTGAAAGTTCTACCAATCAGAAATCTGGGTTTACCATAGACACCATCTTTATAAAGTTATAACATACATTGTGCACATCTGCACACCCAAACCTATCATCATATGAAGTTTCGTGAAATTCCGATTGAGTTATAAACTTGTTAGAGTGCTGACAGATACATTTCAATAAAATAAACAAAGGGCAATAACTCTGTAAATAATGGAGCGCGGGTTACGAAACATGTATCAAGTTTTGTAAAATTCCGCTGAAAACTAAACTTGTTATAGCGCTGAGAGAAATATTTCAATGAAATAAACAAAGGGCAATAACTCTGTAAAAAAGAAAGCACGGGTTATGAATCGCGAACTCGTCCGAGATATTATCATAATAAACCCTTTTATTACATGCATGTGTAATCATACAGCTACAATACAGAGTTCAATACACCCGCTGCCGTTGGATACGGAAATTTCGCCGGAGCTACTTTTCTAAATGGAACTCATGTCATCCAAAATATTTCATTTCGTTGTTAAAAGCGAAATGAATTTTAAATTTATGTACACATATAGTTAAATATGTCACATGTAATTCAATTAAATTCATTTGATAGCTTAATAGCCCCAATTCTTCTTTACTGTTGTGAGGTATAAGGTAAACTAGGTTACTCGCCCCTGAAATGAAAATTATACAACAGATCTGTTAGATTTTGGGAAGTTACTTGTTGGTAAAGTATGCAAGTTGAGCTATGTAATATATTTGTTCCTGCACTATAAATATAAAATATATACATTTTCAAATCCAAATGGAACATAGTATAAAAACGTAGACTAAGACTAGACTGGTAACATCTATATATGGCTTAATCAGCATCATAATAATGTCAGTAATCTTTATTAAGAAAAAGGATTGAACAAAATATTTCCAATCGGTTTATTGCAGTGACACCACGACCTTGAAGAATCGACCAAAACATTCGAAACCAATCGAAACAGGTAGATGGCTAAATTTACAAAGAAATGAAAGATTATGCACAATGTGAGTTAGAAACTGCATTGGGTATGGATATCACTTTATTTTTGAATTGTTCCGTGTTCTATGTGTCCACTCCGTTTATCAGTCTCTGAAGACGCGACGTTTACTGAGGCATCAAATTTATATCTACTTTGAACGCATCGGCAAATGCCGTTTACCTAGACATTAAATATAGATATAATGTAGGCGCACTGGCAAATACCGTATACCTAGGTATCAAATATAGGTATTGAATAAACCGAAGTGTAAATAATATAACATCGGACATACACGGAACTCGGAAAGATACTGGGATTAAGTACCGTGTGCAATCATATCAAATGGTCTGATCACAAAAAAAAAGAAAAAAAAATGATAACAGGAAGTATGAATACACAATGTCGGTACCAGTTAGTTCAGGAAGTGAAACCTGGTCACAATAGCGATACCAAACAATTAAGTAAATATTTACCCATATCACAGCAGTACAGAAAGTATTTACCCTGGCCGCAATTGTGGTAACAATCAGTTCATAGAATATTTACCCTCCCCACAGTGGCAATCAGGACAGGCAGCAGTATGAACCCTGGTCACAATGTTGGTAACAATCAGCTCATGGTGCCCCGAATAGATATAACCCTGAAAAACACTGATATTTTTTACTAAAGTTTAAACATTTTAAATTATTTAAAAAGCTTCGGTAACCAATCAAAATAAAACATACTGCGACGTTACATAACTAGCATATTATAAGCTATAGTACTACATAATAATTGATATTTACACAGAAAAGATAATCAGACCGAAGTATCACACGTTTCATTCTGTATTCTTCACTTACATCTATCGTAATTTTTCACAGCGAGTGACAGCAGCCTACTAGAATTTCAAATTAATTTTCTGTCACTTATACCTACATTATACTATGATATATTCTACTCAGTATCACTTAGTGCTTAATGGCCAATCTAAATGGACTCGTAAGAAAATCCTATAAAACCACTAACTACTCAGATAAATTAATCACCGAACGAATGTGTGGTAATGGCATCTGCTCTTGATAAATTCTTCTGTTAAGTGAACATGTGTCAAGGTGTAGCATGATATAAAATTATGCGATGTGTATATAAAATAATGAAGTTTTCCACCGGGTTAACAAGTCTCATTTCGTATAAACAAATTTATATATCACCTGGCGGGATGGAGTCTCGTGAGCCATTTCTATACATGGACAAGTTTGTACTTTAGATAATACAGCAAAACGACATTATTATTACGCAACAATGATCGATCCTACTTGGTCCCTTACTTACGAATGTCAAGTGGGAAATAAAAGGCTCTCCCATGACGCCTTTATCTAAAATGAGAATTATCCACACCCAAAAGGTTTCTCAGCCCCAATCAAGTAATGTAAGTTGGACGATGACCTTCAATACATCACAGAACCAATGAGAAAAATGTCTTGTGAATTGCAATTTTATTATTTAAGTAAATGTTGTGCAATGCATATTTATTGTCCTGAAGATCGGAAGCACGTGTTTTACTGTTCTATACGAAATACAGAGTACTTGAAAAGTAAATAATTATACTAATGTGGATAAGTTTTCCTGCAACTATCAGAAGGAAATGCTGTGATACCTAATTGTATGACATTTTAAGTAAGTATTTTTAACTAAACCAAGTTAGAGTGTGCGTGCATGTGTTCATGTGTGTTCTTATTCGCGTACTTCTGATAATACTTGCAAAAGTTATGGAAAGTACTCTATTTTAACCGGATGTAGCCTCCGTAAACTAAATTTAAAGTACTCTATTTTAACCGGATGTAGCCTCCGTAAACGAGCACATGTACATAAAATGTGAATGCATTTTATAAAGGGGTTAATTAATTGAGCAAGCACATCGATGACTGCAATATAAAAGAACACTTATTGTAATCAGACACCCACTAGAATATCTGTTCGAGAATAGAACGGAACATCGTTATTTCGATACCAAACCTCTAATTGTTACCAATATTTAACTTTCATTTGACAAAGAATTCCGCCTTTATACATTATGTAACTCGACTGAACGTTCTCACCACTGGAAATTCATTATATTCTGTTTATCATCTTTATCCTCTATTACATAATAATTCTAGTTTATATGTGCAACGCCTACTTTGACACGGGGGAGACCCGTGATGTCCACGTACTATGTCGTATTAATTAAGGAAAAATCATGGCAATTTTTTTATCAATTATCGCGACATGGACCTTGAACTTTCTGTTATCGAACATTCTAACCAATGGTTCCAGCGCGAGTGGTAATAATAATAATTAATTTATTTGTTTGCTAAGTAAACTCTGGAATGATAAAGGTACTGGTACACAATTAGTCCTATACCTAATATGATTCGATTAGATTTTAACTGTACTTAAAACGGATATTCACTGTATAGATTATATCCTTGCTCTAGCACAATTTTGATAAAAATTATTAATATTTCATTTTGTTCTTTACACCTCCATGAAACATTTTAACGTATTGTTTTGGTATCTTCCAGAGAACTGGGTATGGAGAATATTGCCATTCCTATGTTATATGTCCAAGACATAGATACAAATCCGGTAAAATGGACAAACACGGATCTCTGGAAACCAAGAGGTGGGATCAGGTGCCATGGAGGAGTAAGCATCCCCTGTCGACCGGTCACACCCGCCATAAGTCCACAGTCAAGTCCAATGAAACATGTTAGGAGTGTATCCTGGTCACAATTGGTACAGACGTCTCAACAACCGCCAACGAAAAGGCAACTCAACATTTCACTTAGTGAAACAGAGTAGTTGCAAACAAGACTATTATACCGACCGTAAAATTTGCGGAACGTTGACATTAAACGCGGTTTTCGATATCCCTGTGTCAATAATTTGTCAATGAGTAGTTTATCTCTGTATATGAAATCTTCATATGTTGTACACGCCCTGGCATATCGGATCATTTGTGCAATATAAACTCTATATGCGGGTGACTGAGGGATATTACTACTTAAATGTGGAAAATTTACGATGGGAAAGCCGAAATCGTCGCGTTTATCGTATAGCTTAGTTGCTAATTTTCCCGTCTGTGTTTATATTAAGTAAAATGTCTAAGTATGAAGCGTGTGTGCTTGATTCTGTTGTATCTTTAATTTCTAGTTCGCTGGGATATATTGCATTGACATATGTATGAAAATTGTCATTATTAATTGACAAAACGTCGTCGATATATTTAAATGTCAAATCAAAGGACACCGCTAACATTTCCTTTTTTTGATTCAGCAGTTTCTGAATGAAGTCTGCTTCGTGTGAATAAAGGAACAGGTCGGCCAATAAAGGGCACAATTGGTTCCCATAGGAATGCCGACAGTTTGTTGAAAGACCATGTCTCCGAAAATTACAAATATATTGTCTACTAGAAATTCCAGCATGTTTTTTATATCAACTTCAGTGTATTTATGTGTAGAATCAGAGTGGTGTTTGACGAAATAAGTATCCTGATAGCCAATCACTAGATATCTAAATTTTCGGGTACCACATTTAGTGAAAAAACAGTTGACTTTGATGCTGAAAAGTCTTTCTTTTAATTTTTTATATGGAATAGTAGTGTAAAGAGTAGAGAAGTCATAAGTTTTGATACTGTGAATTCGAGAAAAATTGTCTGCCTTCAAATTTTCTAAAAGCTGTTTAGAATTTTTAAGTATCCACATCTGATTTACACCGCTTCTAGAATAAGCGACTGTACAGTATTGTTGAAGTTTCTCCTTAACGGCTGTCAATATCTTGGTAAGGAGTAAAAATAAAGGTTTGGTAGAACATTTGCTGGATCCTGCTATGTATCTTTGCTTATATGGGGTTTTATGAAGTTTAGGTATCCAATATAAATGTGGTAGCTCGAAATCGGTATCCGTTGTAGGTATATCAAATGAGCGTAATACGGACACGTGATTTTGAAGGATCTCGTCTTTTGAAAGTGGGCCACCTGTGTATGTAGAATTTCCAGAATTCGTATTAAACCCAAGTTTTTCTAATAAACAATTATAGTAATGTGCCTTACAAATAAAAACTATAATTTTTGTTACATCAAATTTAGTAAAACGTTGGGAAAAAACAAAGGTTTTTTTACGGTAACCAAACTGTTATTCAGAGCCAAACAGATGACCAAACTTATAGATGGACATAAAACATAACTGTATAATATATTATACACTTATGTTTTATGTCCATCTATAAGTGTGGTCATCTGTTTGGCTCTTAATGACATATTATACAGTATAATATATTATACAGTTATGTTTTTGGTTACCGTAAAAAAAAACCTTTGTTTTTTTTCCAACCTTTTCCTAAAGTTCATGTAATTAGATCTAGTAAGAGGTTAATAATGACCAATACTCAACAATGTTTGCTCCGAATAAATGATTATACCTGGTCATTTTTTGCTTCCGCCTTCCGCTTAATTTAATTATTTTGCTCTCTATGAGAGGGCGGATTTTAAAGGAAAGGTTAATAACTGAAGCACAGACATTTCATTCATGAGGTTGAAGAGGCTGAATATGTCCTAAAACGACGTAAATATTTGTGATGACAATATCCATATATATGGACGCTTCGTAGGGCAATATTTCCAAAACATACCTTGGTATTTCACAAGTTTCTGGCTACTCGGGCTAGCTGGAAAATGAGTTGAACCAAACCAAGAATCACAAGGTCCTTTCATTGAAATATTTTATTAACTCATCAAACACTAAAAAACGATGGAACCTTCTGTAAATCAATGACTAGACCAATCTAAATGTGTCCTTGGTGGTGAATGGGTTAACACCTGCCACAATAAATCCAATCAGTCAAATGTTTTACTTTGCCTATTTCAAAACCAACTCAATATCGGAATTTATAATACCCGTTTTCATTTTCGAAGCCAATATGTTTTTGCCTTTGGTTGCATTTAAATGCGAATGTTATTTCATTACTTTCATTTAGAAAATGTCAAAGAAATAAATTGTACGTTATGACACATAGGGGATTGTTACTTGACACGGAAAATGATTCTCAGGAGACGATGTTTCTGTAACTCAGGCACTTAAAAGCACCAAGAACATTGTGACTTTCCTGTTTAATATATATATATATTCTTCGATGGATTTAAAACTTTGTTCTTCATCAATTAAATGTACATCTGGTTTATTTAATGTTTTTTTCTTCTTTTGTATCTTCTTCTGTATCTTCAAATTGTGTGAAATATCACTATGCTATAGCAGGCCAAATCATATTAATAAGTTAAAGGCATTTTTGGCCATTTCAATAAGTTTTCTTTACACTTAATGCAAATGATGAGAAAAACCAGGTTTCACTGGAGAAAAACGAACTTTATATTATTTATGTAATTATGGACTAGCAATTTAAAATAACCGGCATAAAAAATGTTCAACTGAACAAATACTTAATAATGTTGAAGGCACACAATTTTTCTCGAATTCACAGTATCAAAACTTATGACTTCACTACTCTTTACATAACTATTCCACATAAAAAAATAAAAGAAAGACTTTTTAGCTTCATAGACAACTGTTTTTTCAATAAAGGTGGAACCCAAAAATTTAAATATCTAGTGATATCAGGATACTTATTTCCTCAAACACCACTCTGAGTCTACACATAAATACACTGAAGTTGATATAAAAAACATGCTGGAATTTCTAATAGACAATATATTTGTCGGAGACGTTGTCTTTCAACAAACTGTCGGCATTCCTATGGTAACCAATTGTGCCCCTTTATTGGCCGACCAGTTCCTTTCTTTATACGAAGTAGACTTCATTCAGAAACTGCTGAATCAAAAGACAAAAATGTTAGCGGTGCCCTTTAATTTGACATTTAAATATATCGACGACGTTTTGTCAATTAATAATTAAAATTTCTCGCGTTTAGATAGTAAAGCGAGAAATAGTTGTCCTGACGTCACTATATTTTGTAAAGAGCTGTAGGTTAATTGAAGTTGCGTTAAGAGTTGTTATGATATTTTTGCATAGCAGTAGCCAATGAGAATCGAGTTTTAGTGCGACTTTATCGTTAATAATTAAGGTGGGGTCTTGAATAGTCACTTTCTAGCGCACACTCCGTCTAAGCAAGTTCAAATTTAGAATTCATTTTATGTCGATATAGAAAGAATGAGGATCCGCCATTCTAAATTCGTTTACCTCGCAAATTTACCGCGGATTCACAGGTTTCCATAGTCATTTTCACTTAGTGTTTTTATCTATGGTTTTTCCTGGGTGGCGAGGGAGGCAATTAGTACATATTAGACATGAGATTATCACTGTTTTTTGTATTTTCATTTTGCTTTGTTCTGTTCTGCAGCTGTATCGGAATATTTACATTACATTTATACTGTTAATGTGTGCATATGATTTACGTATTGTTTATTAAAAATAAATTTCGGCGTCCATCTACACGGTGCGCTACGTAAATGCTGATATTATTGTTCTTGTCGTTTGTTGGATATTAGTGGAGTGTGGACTGACAATTTTCATACATATATCAATGCGATATATCCCAGCGAACTAGAAATTAAAGATACAACAGAATCAAGCACACATGCTTCATACTTAGACATTTTACTTAATATAAACACGGACGGGAAATTAGCAACTAAGCTATACGATAAACGCGACGATTTCGGCTTTCCCATCGTAAATTTTCCACATTTAAGTAGCAATATCCCTCAGTCACCCGCATATGGAGTTTATATTGCACAAATGATCCGATATGCCAGGGCGTGTACAACATATGAAGATTTCATATACAGAGGTAAACTACTCATTGACAAATTATTGACACAGGGATATCGAAAACCGCGTTTAATGTCAACGTTCCGCAAATTTTACGGTCGGTATAACAGTCTTGTTTGCGATTACTCTGTTTCACTATGTGAAATTTTGAGTTGCCTTTTCGTTGGCGGTTGTTGAGACGTCTGTACTAATTGTGACGAGGATTCACTCCTCACGTATTTCATTGGACTTGACTGTCGACTCACGGTGGGTGTGACAGGTCCACAGGGAATGCTTACTCCTCCATGGCACCTGATCCCACCTCTTGGTTTCCAGAGGTCCGTGTTTTTTCATTTTTTACCGGATTTATATCTGTGTCCTGCACATTTTGTTGATTTATACTTTGGTATCTGCGATTTTTTATATTTTGGCGCAAGTAAAACTAAATATATTTTATTCAAGCTAGTTTTTTTTATCCAGACAGTAACTAGATTTAACTCATTTAATGATTTTCTAACACTTTTTTTTCAATTTACAGGTACAACTTTAAATGCCTATATTTCAATTTTACTGAAAGTACAAAGGAAAAATAATCACTTCGGAAAACGTTTCAATAATATATATATATATATATATATATATATATATATATATATATATATATATATATATATATATATATATATATATATATATATATATATATATATATATATATATATGAATCTGAACTTTGAACTTTCTGCAATGTATTAAGGAGCCACATTCATATCGGAAAACGCACTGCAAACAGATTGATATTGGTCAAAATGTTTTATCATTCATTTTCATTTTCCTCGTTCTTATGAAGGGCATTTTTTAGCAACGATATGAAAGCAGATAATTGTTTTCTTTCTGTCGAACTTTTGATGTGATTCCTTTGTCTTTCTCAATATGTTAAGGAACATTTAATATTTGGCGACATTCTACAATCATATTGATCTGGTCAGAAATGGGATTTTATGTTTTTGTTTAGATTTGCTGGTCAGGGTTCTTCTCCATCAATTACCGTCTATATAACTAAAATCTTGTACATTAATGCATTTCGGATACTGGTGACGGACAAGAGCTTGAAGAGGAGAACGCATCTACTCTTAAATCTCCATTTAAAACACCGTAATAGTAATAAATGCCACTGTGCTGTAACGGTCAGAAAATTTATTATTGAAAATTGAATAAAAGATCACATAAATTACAAATAAAGTATCAGCACTCGACCGAATGTTAATTCCTATGAGACAGATTTTTGTGAATATACAATAAACGAACTATAAATATATTTGGACTAATTTAAAGTAACGTGATGTGACATAATTAATTACGGCAAACTATACAAAACTAACTAACGCTTGATGTAATACCATTGATACCATATCCGGTACCTTAATCAACTAAAATAGCTAAAAGAATAAATACGTGCCGTATAATTAACATGAGACAGCTATAGTACAGGATGGAGCTCAGATTGACGACTACGCTATTACACTGTTTTTAAACTTCCATGAGCAATCAAAGCATACTTAAAGTACACCCATTTGGGAATAGAAGAACAGTGTGTTAGGAGGTAGATAAAATATGTTTAATGAGAACGGTTGCTCAGGTAATATATAATTAATTTCTTGCTCATCCAATGCTAGTAATATGCCTTTAACATGTATGCATGTCATCTTGGTAATTATGTCTCTTCTGGTATTTGCATCATTGGGTAAGACAGCACTTATAACAGAATTTATTACAAAATTTTCGTTCGTAAACAGTTATTAATGGCATGGAGATCGACCGTATTCCGAATGGTGTTTTATTTAAGTTGTTTCCTCAGAAGGATTGTGCCAGTGGCATTAATTGCTTAGCCTAAGAATCTTCATCGTGTCATTTTTCAAATAGGTTTTCCTTTGGGACTTCAAAATAAATATAGAACGGAGAACTGACAACCTGCACTTTTCTGTACTCTTCTAGTCCATCGAATTTCTTCGACTGCACTTTTATGTTGTCTTGTATTATTTATATCTAAATTTAAAGCTATTTAAATACCTGAAGAAAATCGGATGAATATATGAATAAATATATAAGGTCACTAAAAGAAAATTTTACCCTGAATGCTGACATTGACGAAATCAAAACAATATAACTGTGAAAAGTATGCGTATCTCATGTTTTACAATCGTGCCGTCATATCCGGTGGAGTTGGGCAGTTCATGATCATATGTGTCAAGAATGATAAAGCCGATAGTGCGGTGGCACGAGTTTAAAATGTGTCGAGATCACCCGATATACCCGACATGTGGAAATTTCAGAAAGGAATGTTTTGAAACGACGAAAAAGACCAACTTTGCCTGATTTAAGTATGAAATGATGCTTTACGAAAATAAACTCAAAGGTTAATAAGAATAGAATGTTTATTAACTGCAAATAGCACGTGCTTATTGGACACTCGGTAATCTTTGTAAACATTTCCCGAAAGTTAATTTGCAATGCTCAAAGTAATGGCCGACAAACAATAACTGATATTACAGGTTACGTTTGGCTAGATTGTTTCAATTTTACACATGCATTTGTTATTCTAACCACCATATGGTTTCTATGGATTATATATGAGATAAAATATTACATAAAATAAGCATGTAAAATTTTTCACCTACGACAGCTCACTTTTTACACTAACAACACATTGTAAATAAACAAGTTACTATTATCATGATTATTGTTATCATATTATCATTAGTAGTAGTAGTAGTAGTAGTAGCAACAGCAGCAGCAGCAGTAGTAGTAGTAGTAGTAGCAACAGCAGCAGTAGTAGTAGTAGTAATAGTAATAGTAGCAGCAGCAGCAACAGAATATAAAAAATCAGAAACCAAAGTACAAATATTCAGGATGTCTAGAATATATAAACAATTGAAATTGACATAAAGGCATGTGATTTTAATTTCATCCCTCTCCCCCCACAAAACGTGGTCAGGTAAACGCTTGAGTTGTAAGGTAGAAGGTAAAGTGTCAATTCGAATTCGTTAGAATCTGCGCCATATCTCGGCGAGTCCGTAAATTGTAATAAAATGTATAAAGGTTGTGCTCGTGAAGACATTGTACCAACTCGATAAAACGACAAAGCTTAAGTCTTTGGAATAACGATATCAACACGATTGTAATTATAGTTCACCTCACAAATAGGCCCTTTATATGCGATATACACTGGTATGAACATCAATATTAAAGTATCAAGCGAAAGAAAGCCCATGAGAGAATATACAAATACAGAAATGGGATCAGGTGCCCTGGATGATCAAGCATCATCGATAGTCCTAATTTGTATGTCAAAGGGAAAATATAGACTTCATGAAAACTCATATCAACTACCTATTAACATAACTTAAACTTAAAGGGATTGGCAATAATTAAATCTTTTTCATAAACACGATGATTCCATAACTAAAGAGGAATACTTTTTTTTGGAACGTGTAACATTACATTCTTATTTCGGTAGCAAACCACCGGTGCTGTTCCTGTTCACAGAGATTCCTGAGAAATATCCATGTTTTCGGACATAAACAAAAAACATCAGTGATTGTGAATTATCTGAAAGGATCAACAGAACAACATGATTTACTTGACAAATTGATAGGAAAGACACAGGGTTGCAGGTAATTTGTTAATACCGAACCCAAATTTGATTATAAGGGGTTGTACTCAGTAATGAATAAGTAGAAAACACTAAAACAACCCCAATAGGCCATGATAGTCTGTTATCAAATTTGCAAGTACAGTTGAACCTAAAAAGACGAATCAAATGAGGAAAACAAACCTGAAACCAACTGAAGCTTAGAGTTGTATTGTATTCCTTGGTTCTGAGTAATAATATTAAATTTATGGGAAAATTCTATTTAAACGTCGGTGTAAAATTCCTGTGATTAACTGCCCGTTACTAACACTAATTGCTAATATAGATATATAAATATATCGTAAGTAAGTCTTAAATATCATTAACAATACCAAAATTACAGTTTTACAAAAGAGGCAAAACCAAATGCAAAAGTCGATCGTTTCTGTCACTAAAACGTCATCAGTAGAGCTCAAATTTAATATTAATTGAATGAAATGGCGTTATAAAAATCAAAATAATAAATCTAAATGTGTTGCGAAATCAGTCTAAGAGTCTCCAATTCAAATGAATATCTTAGCTTTGGGGAGTGATGCTATCTGAGCGAAATAATACTTCAGTATGAACTAATCGGCTGGTTCCGAAATAACAGGTGCCGAGTTTATGTATACCCTCAGTGACTTAGAAAGTCCACCAGCAGTGGCAACAGCCCAATTGTAATAAATATTATCAACAATACCAAAGTTTTTATTTTACAAAAAAAAGGCCAAAAACTGCTCAAGACGATTATTTTAGACAGTAAGACTTCAAACAAGTAAATGTTTTTAAATTGTTGAAACAATCTTGAAAATGAATACAAGGATGAAAGGAATTTCCATGATACGAAAAATCGTTACAGGATTGGAATGTACACCATTATAAGCTTAGTAAAAGTTACTAAGATGTCTATCATAGCAAAGAGAAAACAGTTAATAATAGATTAAACTTGCTGCAGACTACATATTTTGTTATATAACCAGATATTCTTTATCGATAATTAAATCCAGATTAACCAGTTGAGGCAAGTTGGTATAAAATTGTTGGGATGAAGATGAACTTGCAAATTTGAAATATGTTGCACTGGCAAAATTGATCTGTTTTAATCACAATCAAATGCAAAATGTGCACAAAAACAGAACTAACTTTCAAAGATGTCAAATTATATATGAGAGGCAATTCTTATAAAAATAAAATTTGCAATCCATTCTCATCAAAACTTTTGAAAACAGTTGATAATTAAATCTTTAAGGGACATTACATTGTGATTAAGGAATATATATTTTTATGCCTGTGTACAAGAAGTAAAAGTAGAACAAATGAATTCATTTTCACAGAAGATGAAATATTGTAACGTTTCATCATTGTCTTATTCATCTTGTTTTAATACAATATTTTATTTTATTAAATGGCCATGGATTTAGAAGTTTTCATCAGCTGAGGGGTCAGAAATTCGAAGCTCCTGAAAATTTTCAGCCTTCAACAGCAGAGGGTCAGGAATCCAAAACTCCTTAAAGTCTTCAAAGTCTTCATCAGCTGAGGGTCAGGAATCCAAAGCTCCTGAAAGTTTTCCTAAGCTGAGGGTCGGCAATCCAAAGCTCCTGAAAGTTTTCATTATTCAACAGCTGAGGGTCGGGAATCCAAAGCTCCTGGAAGTCGTCAAAGTCTTCAACAGCTTAGGGTCGGCAATCCAAAGGTCCTGAAACATTTCATCAGCTGAGGGTCAGGAATCCAAAGCTCCTGGAAGTCGTCAAAGTCTTCAACAGCTGCGGATCGGCAATCCAAAACTCCTGAAAGCTTTCAGTCTTCAACAGCTTAGGGTCGGCATTAAAAGGTCCTGAAAGTTTTCATCAGCTGAGGGTCGGCAATCCAAAGCTCCTGAAAATCTTCAACAGCTGAGGGTCAGGAATCCAAAGGTCCTGAAAGTTTTATCAGCTGAGGGTCGGCAATCCAAAGCTCCTGAATGTCGTCAAAGTCTTCAACAGCTGCGGGTCGGCAATCCAAAGCTCCTGAAAGTTAAAGATCCTTAACTTGAACTTATTCATATCTATAAAAGCATCATTAGCCTCGTATTGTATAAAATATCATATATCAAAGTATAAATCTACAGGATGTGCAGGATACATATCAAAATCTAGTGATATTGGACAAACACAGACCTCTAAAAATACAGAGATGGGATCAGGTGCTATGGAAGAGTAAGCGTCCCCTGTTAACCAGTCACACCTGTAGCGAGTCCACATTCAAAATCAATAAAAATATGTGAGGTAGAATACAATTGATATAGATGATTACCACTATTGAACAGGTAACTCAACATTTCATTGAGTGAAACAGAGTAATCACAAACAAGACTATTATACCGACTGTACAATTTGAACGGAACGTTGACATCAAACGCAATTTATCGATAACCTTTTGCCAGTATTTTGTCAGTAAGTAGTATACCTTTGTATATGATATGTTCATGTGTTGAACATGTTGTGACATATCGGTCATTTGTGAAATATTAACACCGAATGCATGTGATTGAGAGATATTACTACTTAAATGTAGAAAATTTATGATGGGAAAGGTTAAATCATTCTCAACCTGTATAATAATATATGAGATAATTTAGACATATGCAATGTAAATACAAATGTATCATACAATCTTGTTCCTACTACTCCTCTTATAAATTTGTGATTATTTGTATCTTTAATTATGTTTGGCACGCAGATATCCTCTAATCATGTTGATATTTCCGTCCCATTCGGTGGGGCTCACAAGTAAACTGACAAACTCTCTCACAAAATCAGCTTATGTTCCGGTGGGGCTCACAAGTAAACTGGCAAAATCTCTCACAAAATCAGCTTATGTTCCAGTGGGGCAAAATCAGCTTATGTTCCGGTGGGGCTCACAAGTAAACTGGCAAACTTTCTTACAAAATCAACTTAGGTTCCAGTGGGGCTCTAATTCGCTCTGACAAGAGGTGAGAAATTTTATGGTTTAAAGCATTGGATGCTATTCCCATTTGGCCACATAGGCTCTGACTAGTTACTTTGATGTCTATGATACATCCGGTCTTTTGTAAAAATGACTTTTATGAATTTGATGCAGAACATTTGTTTACATGTTGGATAACAATTCAACGAATTTAAAATGTTATGTCCAAGCCCGATATTTTCCGATATACGCATCGACAGTTACAATAAACAACTTCTAGGCTTACTGTGATAATCATTACAACGAAATGAAATTATTGCCACATCTATAATAAATCTGTACGCATATTCCAGTGGTTTTTGTTAATTGTAATACGCCTTCAGTGTAGAAAGATGTCATAAAAGGAACACAGTGGAATATTTACGATCACAAGTCTTACGCGGTTTAGCCAGTTATGCTTCTTTTTTTTTTTTTTTTTTTTTTTTGCAGTCACTATGTGTTGCTAATTGTAGCTTTCCGATATGACAGGTGTCCTTAGTAACGGCTAAGCTTATTAAAGTTTTTTTTTTCATTATTATAACATCAGCTTGTAATTATAAATTACCACTTCTATAAACAATCTGATTGTCGAAATAGATAAAAAAAAAAAGAAAAAAAATATATCTACATCATTATTTTCATCTCTTTTATTAATTTTTCTTTATTTATAATTTTTTTTATTTTTTACTTCCTGTGTTTTATGGTTTTGCATGCTATGGATTCTCTGAACTGTCACTTGCATAAAAATCACTCCACTCCAATTAAACACATGCCGTACATCAATAAATAAAAAGCAAATTATGAAAAATATATTGATACACAGTTACAGAACTCTTAAGATAATTGC
This sequence comes from Atrina japonica, assembly GCA_030159075.1. Lineage (NCBI taxonomy): Eukaryota > Metazoa > Mollusca > Bivalvia > Pterioida > Pinnidae > Atrina > Atrina japonica. The sequence goes on along the minus strand of BROG01000189.1, from coordinate 894,343 downwards.
TTTTTTATTATAAATATGACCATATAAAAACCTAACTAAATTAAACAGTTGAGGTGTTTTGAAATTGTTTGTGAAATGCTATTTCCGTATGAAAATAAAATCAAATTACTGATAAAATTAATAACCGAAAATGCATTTTCCCACATAAATATTCGCTGGTTAGATAAATGGAGAGATAATAGTCCCAACATATATCAATCATTTGTTACTATGATCAATTTAAATGTCTGGAAATGGCATGATAATTGTCTTTTTTTTTTTAGAAAATGATACTATTTTTGCTTTTAATTATAAAACAATTAGCGAATGTAACACACTTATCTGCATTATCATGGAATGCTCTATACTTGTTTTGTGATTTTTTTTTTACATTAGAATAAATAGTTGTCTATCATCAGAATGTTCAGAACCACATTTGTCTAGTCAGCGCAGGTTTGAGTCCCATTGGAACTTAAGCTGATCTTGTGAGAAAAAAAGCCCGGTGGTCTCTTCCCGGGAACATTTCACCATTATCTACTCTACCACTAAATAATGGCCAACACCATATACCGTAAATTGTGATATTTTGGACATTGTTGAATTTTGGCCAATTTGTCCATCCAATGAAAATGGTCAAAATTAAACCATCCAAAATATGTACACAATGTTTTGACCAATAGTTTTTAAAAATCTTGCAGTGTTTTACAGATTAACAATGTTTTTTTTTCAATAAAACTATGTGGACGTAAATCTTAATTAAGTACCATGTGACTCATCTATTCTCACTGTTCTACTGGCACTTTTTAATATTTTGACACCTGGAATGTTTGAAATGACAATGCAGATCGAGATCTGATGTAAGGTCAAATCTAGACAAAATTTAAACATAAATGACCAAAATTTTACTTACCAAAAAATAACCCTTCATTTTGTGACCAAAATAGCCAAATTATACGATGCCAAAATATCCTAATTCACGGTATCTGAAAGATTCATGAGTGTGGCGTAAAACATTTTCACAAAAAATGAAAAAACATTTTTTTTATAAAATTATAGCAAAATTTACATAGTCTCTTAGATAGAGTTTATAAAATCTCGCATTTGCGATGTCGTCTATGCTAAATTATCCTACAATGGTTTAGTATCCGTGAACTCCTGTATTTGTGGGTACTATGCCCCTATAGTGTAGCAACACTATAAAAGCATGGTATGCATATGAGCGGGCATAAATAGATTAAGATCATCACATCACATAACTCCAAATACTATGCTATTCACTTGCCGTCTTCCGCCCTCTAAGGAACATTAAGTGATTCTGTTTAAGGAAGAGAACTCCATCCAAGAAAATTATGCTACCCGCCCTTTTTCGAAAGATCAATGTCACTACAGATTAGCAGTGACGTAATGGAATCAAATTTTAACATTTAACTACTTGATGTACTAAATTAGTGATCTTTTTACAGTGTTTACTCTGTAGACGGATTTACGACTACATATAGGTCATTTTGGTCTTGTATGATACCAATTTTTCGGAAATATCCATTTATTTTACATTAGGGCTCAGCTAATTAAGTCATATTGATTGAAACGATTGCCTTTAACATTTCTGTTTACCACTGGTTGCAAAACTATAACTTTGCTATTGTGTTAATAATGTTTAAATATTGCTTTGTTTTCACAAAGATGTTTTATGGTAAAACACAGCGAAGTTCCATCAACATTTTTAAATCATTTACCCCTAAAGACCCGTTTGGACTCGTCTAAGTTATGAATTATCAGAAGAGTCCTTTCTTTTTAAGGGTTAATGAGTTAAATAGCACATCGTTTCATTCATCCAGGTAAAATGTTTTATGTGTTAAATCCAATTTTCTTCTGTAAGGGTATGTTTGTAATGCAAATGGATTTTTTATGTGTGATATCCATACCTATACAATTGCCTCTTGAGTCTAGCTTATATCCAGTTGAATACCAGTGACTTTAGCGAAATAATTAAGGTTTCTATACGTGTACATGTAAATGTAATTGAATATTTTACACTAGAGCTGAAACGAATACCAAAATCAATTTTGAAACTCTTCGACTCGTATTCGAATATTGAGCTTTCTCTACATGCTTTCTTTATAATTTTCTCCCATCTTTTAGATTACCCTGGCTTAATATTTCAAGGTACGGATGTAAGTATTTCAGCGTGGCAGATCTGATAATTGAATATTATGAGAAAATAAAATTCAAACTTACTGAGTAGGCAATTTTAATGAGACAATATCCTATACTATGCTATACTGCCCAGTATACCTGTACTATACATATGACCGAATATCTAAATAGTGAATAGCTGTTTACCATTTAATCCCGAATCTTCTAATATTCATTTCCTCATACTTACATCTGCCCTTCTTTACTATAGAAAGTGCTTACTGCGTTCATACGAGCATGAGCAGTTTGAAAAGGCTATGCGGATCAATATATTACCACAAATATGACTGCGGACTACTTTTATCTGTAAAAAAAATCACATTTCAGCAAGATTGCATCATCAGTAAACATAAATACATGTATTACACATGAGTTTCTATCGGCAGATCATATAACAAGTTTTGTTCTGACCAACAACAAAAGAAATCTCTTTCTGACACACTGTTTGGTGATCCAATTACCAACAGATCCGTGTCACACAGTAGGTCAGCCAGTACCACGTGTACCTACATTGTGTCTTATGTTTCAGTGGTGGGCTATGCGTCCCTTCTTTGAAAACCATCACACGACCAGATGAGGTTCAACAACCAAATTTGACATTATGTCATAACTGGCACATTCAAGATACAGGTCCTCGGGATAGATGACCAATTCAACATTTCACAAGTACACATTTAACAACGTTAGCAAGTAAACAACCTGGCGACAATGATACGCGTCACCCCCATTTATTATGAGTGTGCATTACTAGCTATGTTTTCAAACTGTTAAATGTTTGATAAATCACAGTATTGAATGAAAATAAATATAAACTACATTTTTGTAAGCAAAACGAGTATTTATTTTTGTTTTAGCTCTGTGAAAAGATCATGAAATATTGATAAAGATAGGGACTATTTTAGCCCTAGCAACAGTATATTGTCTGTCACCTACCGTAGTTACCAAATGAGCACTAACGAGATCCAACATGGATATGTGCCTTGACAACAACGTTCATACAACCGTATACGCAGTAAATGCTAATTTACAAAACCTCAAGTTACTGTCATGTTTATTAAATTTTGATCAAATCAGTACCCTGTGCTGAAAGATCAATTTTTATAACAAAATATGCAATTAAAAGTATAGGTTGCCGTTGCATATCTACTTCAAATTTTCACTCGTTTACAACTCGTAGTATTCTGCACCAAAGGAAAATATCTATTTTCATTTGACCCCTCCCTTTAAATTTTCAACCGTCAACCCTATATTTTGCAAAGTACCACTAATATTCATGTATTTTTTATCACCTTAATTTCACCTATTAATGGCAAAACTAATTTTTTCTTTTAATGACCAATCAGATCTCTGGGCTCATTTTACCCTCCGCACAACTTTGGATATCCAAAATGTCTGCGCCCATGTTGTATACAAAGCAGGTATTTTTCCTTTAAAATAATCTAGCTCCACTTTGAGTTCCAGACAGAAAAATATTTGTTGAGCTAAATACCTCGGTTGGGACTTATTGATACATCCCGCCCGAGACTGATATTTTTTTCATCTTGAACTCAAATGTGATGCTTGATTATTTTTCCTGCACATGTATTACTTGGAATCCCATTTGTTTATTTTGCAAACTGTTTAATCTATACACTGAAGTTGATATAAAAAAACATGCTGGAATTTCTAATAGACAATGTATTTGTAATGTTCGGAGACGTTACTTTCAACAAATTGTCGGCATTCCTATGGGAACCAATTGTGCCCCTTTATTGGCCGACCAGTTCCTTTATTCATACGAAGCAGACTTCATTCAGAAACTGCTGAATCAAAAGAAGAAAAAGTTAGCGGTGCCCTTTAATATGAAATTTAGATATATCGACGACGTTCTGTCAATTAATAATGGCAATTTTCATACATATGTCAATGCGATATATCATAGAGAACTAGAAATTAAAGATACAACAAAATCAAGCACACACGATTCATACTTATACATTTAACTTACTATAGACACAGACGGGAAATTGGCAACTAAGCTATATGACAAACGCGACGATTTCGGCTTTCCCATCGTAAATTTTCCACATTTAAGTAGTAATATCCCTTAGTCATATGGAGTTTATATTTCACAAATGATCCGATATGCCAAGGCGTGTACTACAAATGAAGATTTCATAGACAGAGGTAAACTAATCACTGACAAATTATTGACACAGGGATATCGAAAACCACGATTAATGTCAACGGTCTGCAAATTTTACGGTCGGTATAATAGTCTTGTTTGCGATAACCCTGTCTCACTAAGTGAAATGATGAAATTGCCTTTTCGTTGGCGGTTGTTGAGACGTCTGTACCAACGTATTTCATTGGACTTGACTGTGGACTCACGGCGGGTGTGACCGGTCGACAGGGGATGCTTACTCCTCCATGGCACCTGATCCAATCTCTTGGTTTCCAAAGGTCCGTGTTTGTCCATTTTTACCGAATTTGTATCTATGTCTTGGACATTCTATTGATTTATACTTTGGTATCTGAGATTTTTTACATTGTTTACATAAACATGAATTTTATCAGTTTGATTTATTTTAGTAACCGCATTACGCACTTTTTTCCACTGTCCGCAAACAAATATTATGCACACATATATTAATTTTTTTCAAACAAATTTGGTATGAATTTTGTTTAATATGTAATAATTTTTAACAATGTAAAGTATCAACGCGAAAATCTTCTTGATTTACCATGTTTACAAACAATGCAGAAGACGTGTGTAGGAATACAAAGTGTTCTAGATCAGCTGTTCCAGATAGAAGTTTGGAGCACTGGTTAACCACGAGATCAGTCTATCTCATGTGCGAGAAAGAAATTTGTTGAACTTCACCTGCATCTTGTAGCTATTCCATATACTTCGATGAGTCGAGCTTCAATGAGTCGAATTTCTCGATGTTTCATCTATTGACAAAGTTCCAAATGATTTTGCTATTTAATTCTTATTATTTTTTAATTAGAACTTCTATGAGTCGAATTTCTCGATGTTTCGAATAAATGTTTGGACCCATTTCTATAAAAGCAACTAAAATTCCTACATATAATTTGAAGTCCAAATTTACATATGTACGAAATCGCCAAATGATAATTCTTGTCTTTCTGATAAACACTCAATGTTTCAATTTCTCGAACATTAAGTTAAATTTAGCACTGATTATAAATCATAATGAAAGTATATATGTCTTAAATGGTTTCGAGGCAGTCATATGCACCGTATAGAACCTCTAAAACTAAAAATCGTATGATTCTCAGTAACCAACCATGAGTCGAAGACATGATGTTTCGAACTTTTCTAGGTGGCCCCTTTAACTTCGAATCATACGTGCAAAGTTCCAAACAAATGAAATTGACTTCGATTATAATGGGGTTACCTCTAACAGTAAAAAGGCTAATTGTATTTCAACAGTATTGCGACATATACCAAACACTTACGTCATGATTGTGCATTGTGTTATTATCTCTAATTGCAGGTGTGAATTACAATTTTCTTTAAACATGGACGGCGGAAATTGGAAATTAAAATTAACACTGTAAAGAGATATATGCAGGCATTTTGTAATTAACATGCACCAATCAACATAGAAATCCAAAGTGAAAATTTAAACATAATACCTGTGAGGTATTCAATGCTCCGTCAACATCAAAAGTACAACAGGTTGTCGTAAATAAATCCATATCAGCAAAAACATCCGAGATCACTGCAGGAGGTACAGGTTGTTGACAAGTGAAATTGTTTTGTTTTGTAAGCAAATTATTTGATAATTTGATTTCTGCGGTGACACTTTTGATCAAAGTTTGAAATAGATATCTAATTTCTTGGATTAAAAATAAATGGAATTCTGGACAGTTGCGCATCGTCAGATCATATTGGGATGCATCGTTTGAACGTCAGTGTCTTAATTTGCAATTGATTTGGATATTATTACTACCATTGAAATAATGTTTTACCCTTACCGGTGAAAGTGATGGAGGGAGGGCTATAGTTTGTTTGCGCACCTAAGTCATTCCACCCTATTTTATGTTGTGGTTAGTTTCGTAATTCCTGACCATTAACTCTATATTTTTTTTTCACAGGTTCGCACCTGTATTTAATCATTAGTAATCTCACAATGCATTGATAATGGTTTCACAGGTTGGCATATGTATTTAATCATTAGCAATCTCACAATGCATTTTATAATGATTTCACAGACAGAGAAATGTGTTGGTTCATTAATACTTTCAAAATGCTAGTTATAAATACAAGTGTTGATCATATCACTTCAGGTTATTAGGTCAAAATTATATTCGTATCTTCAAGGTTATTAATTGATGATTCATTCTATTCTAGTCAATATGTATATATGGTGTATACATGTATCTGTTTATGTACATGTATATCTGTACCAAATATTACTTTAGTATAATATTATCAGCTGGTATCGAAATACCAGGTACTAGGTTTATGTAAACCCTCGGGGACTTAAACGGTGCAACAGCAGTGTCAACAACCTAGTGGTTATAATTATTATAAACATGATACCAAAGTTATAATGCTCAAGACGATTGTTTTTGTCAATTAGACTTCATCAGCTGAGCTACAATTTTACATAGATTTTCTAAAGAGAAAGTGGTATCAGACAAGTTCAAATAATATATCTAAACGTATAGCCATAATCATTCTAAGAGTAACCACTGTAAAAAGAGGGCTATATCAGCTTTAGAAGAATATTTAGAATTTTTAATGGTGCTGCCTGTACCAAATACTGCTGGTGGACCGTTTGAGTCACTGTGGGTATACATAAACCTAGAACTTGGTATTTCGGAACCAGGTGATAATCTTATGCTAAAGAAATATTTTGCATTGTAGCACTATTTAAAGTCTAAATTATTCTATAGCTAAGATAGTCGTCTAGGCAGATTTTGGTTAAACATTTATATTTATTATCTGACCTTGTATGATACCATTTTCTCTTTTCAAAATAAACATCTTTTTAAAAGTAATATAACTTCGTTATTATGTTTATAATAGATATGACGGTAATGTCTTAATGTACATATATATACATACCCTTTATATACTAACACACACACACACACACACACACACACATATATATATATATATATATATATATATATATATATATATATATATATATATATATATATATATATATATATATATATATATATATATATATACCCTCATATATATAAAATAAACATAACAAAGTAATATTACTCAAGACGATCGTTTCTGTCAATTAGACTTCATCAGTTGAGCTTCAATTTAAAATGTATATGAGGGTGTGTATGTATATTTATGTGTGTATAGTATATGAGGGTTTATATGTATATTTATGTGTGTATAGTATATGTGCTATCAGGTTGTTTGTTTGTTTGTTTGTTTGTTGTTGTTTAACGTCCCACTCAAGAATATTTCACTCATATGGAGACGTCACCAAATGCCGGTGAAGGGCTTCAAATTTTGGCATATGCTCGGCACTTACGGCCATTGAGCAGTGAGGGTTCTTTAACGTGCCGACACCTACTGTGACACGGGACCTCAGTTTTTACTGTCTCATCCGAAAGACAGGAAACCAACCTGCCGCCGGTGGGACTCGAACTCACGACCTCACGATCCAGAGTCGAGCGCGCTACCGACTGAGCCAGGCCGGCTCTTCTATCAGGTATTGATATCAATAATACTGTTATTGATATCTATGTATTATTAGGAGTTTATTGTTCCTTCGTCTCCACAATAACTGTCTAGTATTCACTTTAGTATTTCCATTCATTGCCTAGAACAACATTCTACTATTAAAATACCGATTTTGTTTTGTTTCATTTCAAATTACAGGAAAAAAATGTTAAAATGAAAAATTGCTTGTATTTTCTTGTTGTATGAAATATCCGTTTTCAGTATTATCACCAACCATTCAAGGGGCCTCCGTGGCCGAGTGGTTAGAGCATTGTGCTGTAAATCACACGGCCTCTCACCTCTGGTTCGAATCCCGCTAGGGTCATTTCGAATTAAGTGGGAAAGTTTGCCAGTTTTCTTGCGGAAGGTCGGTGGTCTTTACCCGGGTAACCGGGGTTTCTTCTCCACCAATAAAACCTGGACGCCATCATATGACTGAAAAATTGTTGAGTATGGCGTAAAACAAAAAATCAAATCAAATCAAAAACCAACCATTCATTTGTGTTAGACGTGAAGGGTCTGGATCCTGGGTTGTAATGGTAACAGATAATATCAATGCAATATTAATATTTCTGGATAATATATAAAAAATCTCAGATACCAAAGTATAGATCAATAATCAAGTTTGTAAAATGAATTGTTTCAAATATATTGCAATGCAGAGATATATATTCCTAGACTGGTCTCATCCCTTTTTAGGATTCGCAATGTCCTTTGTATTACCCCGTTATAATATCTAATGTCATTTTCTTATGAATTTGACATTTCGAATATCCATTGGAACTTTTTCGTTAAACATGAAACTGAAGTGTTTTCCATGTTCGTCTATGATACTTGTTTTATATGCATCCTCTGCATTTCAGCTGATGATACAATTTCAGAAAAATACGATGAATAAAAGTTTGTTATCCAACGGGATTATTTTACTGTAAAAACGTTAAAAGACCTTTAAAATTAGCGTCATTCCTGAAAATCGATATAGACAAAGGAAACGAAATCTAATTTGCATGCATGCAAAATTTATGGTAATAATCAATGCAAGGCAAGACAGGACAAACTTAATAACTGACCGAGTTGAATAATAAAAATGATTGGGTCCTTTTTATTTTATTTCATGCAATATTTATGCAATATTTCGGAAGCATTTGCATTGCAGATTTTCACCAATTGCAATTTAAAGGTGACATCTTTTGTTTGAAATGTTTCCCTTTTTATCGTGGTTTTAATCAATTAATACACGCATCATGTGACTTACAGGCGAAACTACAAAAAATTGATTTTTTTATGGAGAACAGATATGCCTTTTATCGAGCATCATTTCATAAATGCCAAACTCTACACTATTTTTCGATATATGAGTACGCCCCACCCATTAATTTCATAGATCTCATTAAATGATCGGCAAATTAGGGTAATTTGAGTAAAACAACCTTTAACTGATTAAAATAATATGGGTGTAGTATAACCAATTATGATGACAATTGTTATCTTGCAGATGATTAATAGAATCTTTCCCTACCTTGAGGATATGACAAAAGAATCTCAATACTCGGGGCAAGATTCTTAAATGACACACCTCGGCAAGCTTCGAGTTTGTCATTCAAGGAACTAACCCTCGGATTGAGATTCCTTTGCCATACCCTCAAGATAGGGTTTGATTATTTTTCTCCCATGTTTTAAATATATGTACATGTATATATTGATTTACGCAAATAAAATCTGACATATTATTGCATTGCATTCTAGACGTCAAAGACACCTTACATCATTAATTGCATTGTAACGTCATAACGCGTGTTGCTTGTCAATACCCTAACCCTCCCAGTAAAAAGAACAATGTGTCTGTGGGTGAAATCAGTGATTCACTTCGAAGTAAACGTATTGTATAATCTTAATTAAGTTTTTTGTTATACATTAAACTCAATATTCTCTAGAAAAAAATATAAGAATGACAAATACTAAGGTATTAATCGTTAAGAGGCTAACGAGGCAGTATGCAAATCTGGTGAACAACGGACCTCTGAAAATCTAGAGGTGGGATCAGATGTCATGGAAGAGTAAACATATTCTGTCCACTGTTCTTGCTAAACGCGAGTCCACAGTCAAATTCAAATGAAATAAGTGAATTATTTATAAAATTTACAAAAAAAATGTTTGACTTGAAAAAATCTAGCATACAGTGATGCAAACCTTCTTTAAATTACTTTTATTTTTGCGTTCCATAGTATATTATTTTGGACCGAGCTCAAAGGGATGCTGGTGATGTAAACTTTTTCTGACTTGAAGTTATAAATGATTATCTCAACTCAGAACAACAAACATTCACCGGTAAGCTAGATTTTATCGTAAAGAGCATCTGTGATAAACGTCACATAGAGAGGATAAAATCTGTGACATATAATGGTTTATTCACTTATTTAGAATCCATTTCTTTTTCACGGTTTTGCCACACGGAAATACTTTGATAATTGTGTTCAGTCAGTGTTTAAAACAAGCGATCGCTACCAATCATTGCGTTTAATGAGAAATCGATACGGAAATAGGTTCTAGTTCCTTGCCAAAATAAAACATCTTTTAATTTTGCTGATAAAAACTAATATCCGTCTCATCTAGTCGGACTCATCAAAACTTCCGCCTAAGTGGTATAAATACTGATCTGAAATAAAATACTCCAAGGTATATTCTGTTGACGTTTAGGGGGATAGGAGAGACGAACTTCGTTTGAAAACATTACAATTTTGCGTATTCGTATGTGTGTACTAATGACGTTTGGGTAAAAAGATTGTCCAAACTTCTGACTACCTGGACCAAAAGAAACTTTGGGTATATTCGTATTTTGTTGGATATTCGCCATTTTCGCGAATTTAAAATGAAAGCGAAATTTCCAAGCTCAACAATTGAACAACATGCAATTCATGAGACGTTAGTAACTTTTGAGCGAATTTAAGACGACATGGATATATAAATATATTATCTGTCTTGAAATTGGTAGAAATAAAAAGTTACCAGGAGCAAAAATGACCACGGAAACAGTACACAGTAGTGTGACGTATGTCTAAACTCTTTGTTATCCGCTAAAATGTACGCAAAACATGCATATCCAAATGTTGCTAGTAGCAGTCAAGGTATACGTATATAAACCCTTTTCATATAAGTATTTTCGAGAAACGTGTCCTTCATATTCCTATCAATTTGCCCATAGAAAAACATATAGGCAAATAATATATATTTTTCGTTGTTCCCCGAGTTATAAACGTTACGTACGTTAAAAAATGAAACAGTGGAAACCACTTCATTTAAAAAAAAATACGTACTATCTACGTTTTGTCATTCAGCCGTCGAGAACATACGGTCAACCGATAACTCATTTTTATGTCGAAGACGCGTACCTGCACTTCAGACAAACTCTGCCAAAAAGGAAGTTTGTAGTCTATGAAAGAGACAGGACGCAGACAAGCATACATTCGGAATGCATTGCGAGAAATGAGTAAAGTATAATCCATTGGCTAGCCTTAATTTTGAATTACATTTTCGGAAAGCCATCCCGTTAAATCTTGACAAGTTCCGGAAGAGGACGAGCATGATGAATCCGATGGCTATTTCAAATTCAATAGACCCTTCAGAAGTAACTGCAGTCCTGTGACTTTGCCAGTCTTCCGGTTGGCAAAATGACGTCAATAAACAATTAGTTACTATAACGACGTCTATGTTTTTGCGGGTATCTCTATCATTTTGCCTACCGGAAGACTGGCAAAGTCACAGGACCGCAGTTACAATTGAAGGGTCTATTCGATGTTTTAAATTGTTATATTTAATAATGCGGAACTGTGTTCAGGACCTGAGTATTAGACTATGTTGCGGGTTGTATGTTCAGACATGGTTTTAGACTATGGTAATGGATTTGTGTTCAGGACATGGGTCTTAAACTATAGTGCGGGATATGTGTTCGATCTAATTCGCGCTAGGATAGTCATAGGTGTAAGCGATAACACGACGAGAGAAAAGGTTCTGTAGGAGTTTGATTAACTTCAAATAAATGTATATTGACTGAAAATCCTCCTGAATGTAAGTTTTGTGGGAATAAGCATGTTTTTTAAAAAAGGAAAAGTGTCCTGCTTCGAAAAAAAATGTAACAGATGTGGCAGCTTAATCATTTTCAAAAGAAATGTACTCCAAGTAAAAAAATAATTCTGGAACTAGAGTTAAAGGCAGAAGTGTTCGAGGTCGTGGCAGATCAGTACATAACGTTGATGATGTATTTATCCGGTGATGAATTCAGTTTTTTTTTTACAGTTGATGAATTGGATTCGTGTGACACAAATACTAAAAATATAAATGTTGTTATGATATTTCGTAATTAGGATTGAATTTCATCTTCACTGTGGTTCATCAATGAATATTATCCCAGCTAGGATATATCGTTGTTTGTACCGTGACAAATTACTTACAAAGCTCAGACAAATAAATAAAACTTGATGTACAACAAAACTGAAACTAAACCTGAAGGGGAAAGCAATATCACGATGTGCTTGAAAGTGAAGGTACATTTATTGGTGATATTCAACTCCATCTTGAAGTTGACAGTTCAGTTTACCCGTGAAAATACCTGTTCGCAAACAGCCTTTAGCTCCTTGAGATAATGTCAATAGCCATCTTTCGGGTATGTGTTGAGAACATGTGTATTAGACTGTGGTGCGGAGTTTGTGTTCGGAACATTGGTTTTAGATTATGTTGCGGGTTATGTGTTCAGGGCATGGTTTTTAAATATATAGTGTGTACTTTGTATTCAGGAGATAGGATTTAGACTATGATTCGAGATATGTGTCGAAGACCTAGATTTTAGACTATATGGTGCGGGTTATGTTTGAGGACATGGGTTTTAGATTTTGTTGTGGGGAATGTGAGGAAGACATAGGTTTTAGACAATGTGCGGGTTATATGTTGTGGACATAAGTTTTAAACTATGGTGTGGGGTATGTGTTGAGGGCATGAGTTTTAGACAATGTACGGGTTATGTGTTGTGGACATAAGTTTTAAACTATGGTGTGGGGTATGTGTAGAGGACATGGGTTTTAGACGATGGTGCGAGGTATGTGTTGAGGACACTGGTTTTAGACTATGGTGCGAGTTATGTATTGAGGAATGAGTTTTAAACTGTGGTGTGGGGTATGTGTTGAGAATATTAGTTTTTTCTATGGTGCGAGGTATGTGTGAGAACATGGTTTTTTTATAGTGCTGAATACGTGTTAAAGACATTGGTTTATAGTGCGGTTTATGTGTTGAGGACATGAGTTTTAGACTATGGTGCAGGTTATATGTTAAGAACATGGGTTTTAGACTATGGTGCGGATTTTGTGTTTTGAACATGGGATTCAGACTATGGTGCAGTGTGTACGACAGGGCATAGGATTTTTACTATGGTGCGAGGTATGTGTTGAGGACATGGGTTTTAGATTATGGTGCGAGATATGTGTTCAGGACATGAATTTTAGACTATGGTGCGGGGTTAGTGTTCATTAAATGGCGTTTCTTGTTATCTAACGTGTATTAATCTGATACTTGAGAAACCAATTCATCGATTCTCATTCTTCAGTTCCTTCGTTTTAACTTGCCTTATCTAATTTATCTACATCTGTTCCCTATCTTAATGTTAAGATATCTAAATTGGAAACTTTAAAAACAGCAGTGGACATGGATACCATCAACAGGTTTATCGATGCTTTAAATGTACTATTTATACAGCAGCAGTGTGATACTTGTGATTTATCTAGTATGACAGATGTTCCCATGTTTGTTGACATTCACAAGCCACGTAATTATACGTAAGATTAACTATATACAACTTGATCACGACTAACCGATCTGGGATAGCTGTGAACTGAGGCAAAGACGACCTACAGAGTGACAAAGGACTCTTTTAAACGCATATTCGTTGTAAGTTAATGCAAATAAAGAAATATGTCAATTTATGTCCCAATTTTTTAAAAGGACAATTCGACAGATTTTCAATCAAAACTTTTGAAATGGATTTAGGTCAATACAAAACAAATTATATATAACACTTTCTTACTGATACGGGTAAATTAATCGGATTAATAATTGTGTATATCGTCCTCCTCTGTTCTATATATAAAATAAAAAGGTAAGTGTTCTGAAGTGTAATAAATCATTCACAATCCTATCCTAACTAACATTCAATGCTCCTACCGGCGAAACCGTTTTTTTTTAAGGTGAGCAATAATAACCATACACTGATTGAGACAGATAAAGCATTTAGTCCCCTCCTGTTGTACGGGACTAGTAATTGACTGTATTTACATACCGACTGAAATTCCCTTTATTGCAAGTGTATAGAGTGATGTATTGCATATGTCAGTATTTGCAGTCACGTGACCCGAGTGTTAACCGCTTTACTTTTTGGCGTAGGAATGCATGAACGAATCAATAAAGAATAGAATATCACATACGTATTTCTTATTTATTTAATCTTAACAGCTAAACATTACTCAAAACAAAACAAAACCGCAGAAAGAAATCGGAAACACAAGACTACATCTGTAGCACACTATACAGCCTACAGCCAGTGCAGGCACATATCGCGATATATCTAGTCATGTTATGACCAGGACTACAGAAATGAAAGTTCACTTCGTAGTTACAATAGTCTTTTAAACAGTAAAAGAGAGTTAGGCCTAGTGAAACTTTTTCAAGCTCCTCTGATAAACAGGTCGATTTGTTTCCTTCACCCTATATTCCTGTACGAGCAGTAATCATGGTTCCCAGCGATTGGTAAAAAATGTCAAATAAAATGGCTACTTCAAGTTGTCATGAACGAATATTAGCTGAATACCTTCTCGTAAGTCACACTCAAACTTTCTGTGGTATATCCCATTGATAATATATCAGAATTCAAACGCAAATCCGTTGTAAATTCTCTTCTGACACATTTAACTTTCATGCACCTGCACCGATCGAATATAAATCTGAAACTAAATCTGACAATAAGTATTACAATTGTCCATATCACTAGTTCCTTTCAAAATGATATGAGGCACTAAAACCAATAACACTATATATCCTAGGGTGTCTGATCTAAGCAGATACAAGTCAGGAAAAGAATACATAAAACACTAAAATGACTTACGACACGGACAGAATAAAAGTCAAAATACATGAAAAAACGTACACATGCACACTCGCACTAAAACACACACTCGCACACGCAAACGGAGAATGAAAGAAATGCTACATGTCACAAGTATAGGGTGATCAAGTTACAAAATAATTGAAACTTGAAATCAAACAAACGGATAATTATAAAACTTATATTAAACTACCAACGGAATGTGAAAGTAACTATATCTAAGTGAAAATAACAAGAAACTGCCAAGTTACAAAATTAATTTGATCCATAAAGTCAAATCACTTTTAATTCAAAAGTCTGACAAAATGAAAGCAATTAGGTGAGTTTGATTCGACTTTGCAGTTTCTTGTTATTATTATGTACGTATCTTTATATCCAACGCATTTTAAAAATTCGCATTCGACACACTAAATACTTTTCCACTCATATTGTGGCGGCAAGTTTTAATGGTGGACGAGAGAACCTGTCTACAAAATGTCCTCTTGATGAGATCACCAGCCTTCCCATGTGAACGTTTATTTTGAATGTATTGTGTAAAATGTACATGTATTTGTACTTTTTATCAAAACAGTCATCGTTGCGTTTGTCGGTTCCTGTATTTACTTTAGGATAATATCTTTTGATATCTCAAGTACAGCTTATTAGGTATCGCGCCTGTTAATTACGTATCACATCTTAAATCAAAGCTTCCATAAGTATACGTTTAGATAAAGAAATGTATATACCGCTTTTGATCAGTTGATGTTAGTTGAACATTATATCACTTTTATACTAACTGAATTAACTAATATCTTGTTTATACACATGGAAATCTATCTAATTTACTTGAAGATACATACTATATACCAATGATTATTATTAATACCAAATGTCAGAAACAAAATTGACTGTGAGATTGAAACGATTACATAACTTTCCTAATGAAACATTCATTATGCTAACTCAATTTAAATTTCTAAGATATGTATATATCTTCAATTTTTCTAAGAACGAAAAACAAGCACCATATATCAAGGAACTGAGATTTAGTGTTTTGTCAATTTTATAAACACCAGCTCTCGAAATGTATATAGATATGTAGATAAAACGAAGTAACCGTATACTGAATCTCTCTATATATCCCCGTATGTATGTATGTATGTATGTATGTATGTATGTATGTATGTATGTATGTTAAAATGTGAAATTCAAATATTAGATTTATATTTATTTCTATAACAGTATTATGATACGTTATTCAGTTCGCTTTAAAGTACAAATTGTAACAAATTAAACCATTTTCGCGACAATGTACTTGCTATTTACTTATTGATGTACACCCATATTGTGTAACTATGTATTTATCAGAAAAAAATAATCTTTGGATACCAAGTGCACAATTAACATCAAACGTGTACATTGTTTTCAAAATGACATTTGTGTCAATAATTTCGTTTCTTTAGCACGCCGTCACGGGTTTTGTATTTAGCTTGTACGTAGGGTATTCTCTATAACTGTGTTATAATTGGACTTTGGTGACATTTCCCTTATTTCTCATCTCTATGGCACTTAATCAAGTTTGTATTGTTTTACCTCTGAAATGTTGCTTATAAAGTATGTTTTAAAGTATTAAATGGTTATCCAGCTCGGTATATGTTGCATGTATTTAACCATGTTAAGATGAATTGTCTACTGAAAGAAAATGTAGTCTTCGATAAAATAAAACTTATTTCCACGGAAAAAGGTCAGGTTGATAAATTGCACGGAATACACAGCTTCGCCTCACCTTTGATGGACTTGATCGACCCGATATATTTCGAAATTCTGAGTCCAACAGAATACGAAAAATTAGATATGAAAAATTGTCTCATCATGAAGAACAATTGCGGATCCAAAACTGGGTGGACCATGTGCCCAGAAGGAGTCAGTGACCACTGTTAGCAGATGTTACATGGAAACCCTTCAAGTTTGGTGAGCAGCAGCTTATTATAGTATAAAAATCGTAATTGATTGCATGTTACAAATACTATAATGTACACCATTCAAATGATTCGGAGCATACAGTAGAATACCAATGTATAATTAAAACAAACTGTAAGAATATAAAAAATCTCAGATACCAAAGTATAAATCAATAGAATGTCCAGGACATAGATATAAATCCGGTAAAAATGGACATACACTGACCTCTGGAAACCAAGAGGTGGGATCAGGTGCCATGGAGGAGTAAGCATCCCCTGTCGACCGGTCACACCCGCCGTGAGTCCACAGTCAAGTCCAATGAAATACGTGAGGAGTGTATCCTCAAGATATGGTTGGTATAATTATGTGGCAGAAGATTAGATTAATTTGTTACTAGACCATTGACAGATATGACAGAAATATACCATTGATAAAGAAATCTCATACTGGAACTTATCTTTGCATTAAGGAATTTATCACCCAAATATCGTCCTGTACTATATCCTTAAATGACCTGATTATTTATATTGTCAATCAAATTCAATTCCCGTGATTGAGGAAGCCCCAGTTACAATTCTGCGTTCCTTGAATCACAATAATGAAAATGAAATACGTGTATATGTATTACTAATCGACGGCTATGTCAGTAAAATGATCTTGTCCAGTGTATTGATGATCCAAAATGAATATCAGGCGAATTTTGTGTGTTACTTCTGGACAAATAATCCATCATCGACATCAAACCGACAATGGAGTGTTATTCCATTTATTTCCGTCTGAATGATCACCGTAGTTCCTTTGTTGAGAACAAAACGGAAGGATATTTTCAATGTATATTACCGCGTGCGACATAACATGAAAACACGGATGGCGGCCGAGGAGATTTCAGAATACCAACAGGAATCAAAACATAATTACTTTCACAAATGAATGTCTGAGTTTACAGGGAAATACAATTTTCTTTAATCGCTTTTTTTCTTTGTTTACCTTTCTCACATTCATTATTTTGAAATCTGAACCAGCAATTCTATCTCCCCATTTCCTATATTATTACGTGTATGTTAGAATTGGGAGTTGTTAAAATATTACATTACAAAGTAACGGTCTTGCATCGTGTTAGCAAATAATGATTATATATTTCTACCAAACTAAGGTCTGAAGATAGCTTTACTATAATCTAATGTGGATCTAATACTCTAACCAAAATGGATATTATATCTTCTTGAAGTAATGGTGTGGTTACGTTTGAATTAATATGCAAATGTTTTTATGCAAAAATAACATATTGACACAAATATGCCATTTTTACAGATATCTAATTCATAAAATCTTGATTCAGTTTGTATGCACTTATTTTCAAAATGTATGACATAGGTACAATTTAATAATAATTAATTTCTTTGACAACTATTGTGTATAAGATGGCACACTATTTTATTTTTCTGACGTAGTAAACAAAATCTAAATGTGATTTTGTTTATATTATCCTCTTACATTACTCTATAAAGTCATTAAAATTAAATCTATTCCTATTTCATCCCTCTTACTTTGCATACTGTACGTGTTGGTATATACAAGTCTCTCTGTCTATCTCTCTCTCTCTCTCTCTCTATATATATATATATATATATATATATATATATATATATATATATATATATATATATATATATATATATATATATATATATATATATATATATATTTAGTCGTGCAAAAAGTGAGTCAATTCACGCCATTTTACCATAACTTTCAATGCTAAATCAACTTTCGTTAACATAAATGTTGTAAATATTTGCACAAATTCTAAAGTGGTTTGGAAAGTGTCGGTTTCTTTTTTCATGAAAACTACTAAGTGAAAGTAAGTAACAAGCGAAATTTTCTATGTTAGTTCCTTCTGTGTTTATTGTAATATAAAAAATAAGATACCATATTATAGATCTCCTGGATGTATATGTATCATAGACACATATCTGTCAATATATCTGTCAATATATATAAATATATATATATATATATATATATATATATATATATATATGTGTGTGTGTGTGTGTGTGTGTGTGTGTGTGTGTGTGTGTGTGTGTGTGTGTGTGTGTGTGTGTGTGTGTGTGTGTGTGTGTGTGTGTGTGGAGACGTCACCAAATGCCGTCGAAGGGTTTTTAATTTTTGCCTGTGCTCGGCACTAACGGCCATTGAGAAGTGAGGGGTCTTTAACGTGCCGACACCTACTGTGACGCGGGACCTCGGTTTTTACTGTCTCATCCACAATACAGGAAACCATCCTGTCGCCGGTTGGACTCGAACTCATGACCTCACGATCAAGAGTCAGGCCGGCTTCAGCCGCACATAAGAGCCAACAAGCGATATTTATATAAGTTGACAGAAGCCAAATGTGGGTATATTGGACTTATACTCAATGTCTACTGACAAATGTTGGTATAATGGACCTATTTGATATGTATCAAGGTAAATGTGTGTTCTTCGTACACGTTGAATATCTTATGCTTCCTCGATATGGTTTTAAGAGTCTTGTAATTTACAAAACACGGAGATGATGACAAGCGCCGACATTTGAAATATCCAGAAAAGGCCATTAGCTGTCTTCGATCAAGCTTCCGATCCTGGCGTAATGATGTAAGTCCTTAACTATCTATAAGAGCAAACAGTCTTGGGTGATATATCGGGTAACGATTTCCTAGTTAGGCTTGCTTCAAGAGTCAATAAAAAAACAAATGGTCTGCACACAGTGTGCCAGGCTATGTATTCAAATTATATTGAAATAATAAATACCGTTTATTTGCCGTGTTTGTTTATGTTCCACATCGACTTTATCAAACATTTATGTGAACGGATACTTTTTCATGTAAGAGATAAAATTACATAAGACACTTTACACATAAAAATAGATTTTCATCAGTTAAAGTAGGTTTTCCACAAGAAAAACTAGGTATAACTCATTTTTGTGATTTTGGCACAGTTAAACCTACTTTTTCTCAGTTAAACCTACTTTTTCTTCAGTTAATGTGGGTTACTAAAAAAAGTAGGCTTAGTTGAAGAAAAACTGGGCTTAACTAAAAAAAACTAGGTTTAACTCATTAATGTGATTTTGAGTTGCCATATATATTCACCAAAACGAACATATTGGAAATGTGAAAGTTTACTCTCTGCATTTGGTTTATTTAACACTTTTTAAATTTAACTGGTGGAAATATGGAGAGTGTGATAATTAACACCTACGGCACATCATAATTATTTTCAATAAATTGTAAAGTTGCGTGAATCCGTTTCCCATGTGTTGTTGATGATTTCACTGGAGAAAAGTCGTTTTAGAATTAATATACATGCTTTATTCAAAATCCTTCTGAATACGCCCGGTGATTAATACTGTCCATGTAGTAAGTCAGCAGTGGTAGCCACTCTAAATAGAAACTGATTAATGGCGGACTATTAGACCTTACCTTAAAACATGCAATTCACCATTGATTCGTATGCAATTTATTCATTGTAAAATACATCATTTTGGACAAATTGACGTTTGTCACAAACCCACACTCCGTTTTCTATGTTCCATTATGACCTTATACTTTGGCTGTAGAGTTGATGTATATTTTCGCACTGGTTATATAATAACTTGATTCTTCCGTCGACATTTGGTTTGGGTCATATCCATAGACATTTCTGTAGATATCATTACAATAAGAACATTTTCTTCTTATAAGCGCATATATATATATATATATATATATATATATATATATATATATATATATATATATATATAAATATATATATATATATATACAGAAATAACAAGGTACCTACAAACTCACCATTCCCCGGCTGGGGCTCGAACCCTCGTCCTACGGCTACAATTGCCTGACTCTCATGCACGACGTCCTAACCACTTATGAATGTTTCAATGGCGGTGATTAGAATTCCGAACATGAGAACTCGAGATAAGAGTTAGAGATGAAAGATGTTTAATACTAACGTAAATGACAATGGATCGATTACGATGCATGTAGAGAAGTACAAGTATGTATAAAGCACAAATATCACTACAACAGTATCATTTACTATGGGCCTTGGATCAGAAATGATACTGTCCACGTAAATAAAGCATGCATAAAGCAAAATACAGAAATAACAAGTACGTACAAACTCATCCTGCCCCGGCTGGGGTTCAAAACCCATGACCTACGGCACCAATCGCCTGTTATATATATATATATATATATATATATATATATATATATATATATATATATATATATATATATATATATATATATATATATATATATATATATATATATATATATAAATATAAGAGAGAGATGGTGGAAGATTCGTTTGAAACTCAATTCAACTATACTTTCGTTGTGTGTGTGTGTGTGTGTTTTGATCCTTATAATAGAAAATATTTGTGTATTAATTAAATTGTTCCATACATGTTTACTGTGTTCTATAACAGAGAGTGAGTTGCCATTTGGTGATCAATGTGCAGGTAGATATATCTAAACAAACAAATAGATATCTTTGAATATTAAAACATACTACCAAAGTTATAATGCTCAAGACGATATCGTTTCTGTCAATTAGACTTCATCAGTTGAGCTCCAATTTAAATGTTATGTGTATTTTCTAAAGAGAGAGTGGTATTATACAAGACCAAATAATATATCTAAACGTATAGCCGAAATCCGTCTAAGAGTAACCACTGTAAAAAATGATTATCTTAGCTTTAGAAAACATTTTTGAATTTAAATGATGTTAACAGTGCCAAATATTACTTTAGTATAAGATGAACAGCTGGTACCGAAATACCAGGTACTAGGTTTATGTATACCCTCTGTTACTCGAACGGTCCACCAGCAGTGGCAACGACTCTAGTGATTATAAATATTATAAACATACTACCAAAGTTATAATGCTCAAGACGATACCGCTTACATTCAAATAAAATTATAAACACATCTGTTTGCCTGTATATCCCAAATTCATTAAATGATAGTGTCACTTACATTTGAACCAGACATATAAACAATTTTGAAAATCTGAAATCGTCAATAAAATTAACAACGCATAGTTATGATGAAATGAATCATCCTTCAACCTTTCCTCCTGATTTCCATAGCGGTTATCCTGTTATTAAGTCAACGTCTTTACAACTTTTGAATTTTGGTTTGGATTTTAATTTGAAATAAAAAATATAAAACACAGATGCCAAAGTATTAATCTTCATGCTGTTTAGAAGACAATGTACAAATCTGGTGAATATTGGACAAACACGGACCTCTGGCAATCTAGAGGTGGGATCAGGTTCCGTTGGGGAGTAAACATCTCCTCTTGACCGGTGATTTACACTGGCGATTGAATTTACAACAACAGAACACTTACATTTCTATACCCAATCGGCGAATACAATAGTTAACAATATTAGTTTTATCACACAGTATATCACAAGGCGCACCTCTTTTTCACCATGTCATGTAGATGTCTGTAAAGCCATATTTAAGCTGAAACACAAAGATTTATATTTTTATTTTCTATTTTTATCGTCGGCGTTCGTTTGTTCCATGCTAACGTTGTTTACTGCGAGAAAGTAAAATGGAAAGTTCTGGTCCGTATTAACAAATCAAGTTTATTGGCTTTTGAAATTAGAATCCATCTCGACAAATAACACGCTATAAATGTTGTCAGTGTTAAATGTGACATTGTATGAATTAATCAAATCCTTAACGTGGAAACAAAGTTCAGCTTCAGTTAGCCCTTGGCTAGTCATTCGATCCCTGATATACATCTGATATACCATACCCATTAATTACAATCCTTCATCACTTTAATTGTCATTTGCTTGTTACAAGTAATAATATTTCTGATCGTAAACAGATTTAACAAGACCTAACTGTAAAAGGATGATTTTACTAAACCCATTATGAAGGAACAAACAGGGATATGGATTCACTGCCACTGGCAGATAATACTGAGGTTATATCATATCCCTTACCCGGACCTTTCATGTATATCAGCGAAGATTTTCCCACAGCAAAATTTTTATTTTTCAAAAATGTAATTTTGTTATAACCCGCGCTTTAGTAAGTATGCTGATAGTAAGTATAAAAATTAAAAAAATCTCAGACACCAAAATATAAATCTTTAGGAGTTCCAGGATACAGATAAAAATGTGGTAAAAATGGACAGACATGGACCCTCTGGAAACCAAGAGGTGGGATCAGGTTCCATGGAGGAGAAAGCATAAACTATCGACCGGTTACACACCCCCGACAGTCCACAGTCAAGTCTTACTGAAACATGTGAGAAATGAATCCTCGTCACAATTGGTACAGACGTCTCAACAACCGTAAACGAAAAAGTAACACTTAGTTAAACAGAGTAATCGCAAACAAGATTATTAAAGCGACCAAACGCGGTTTTCGATATCCCTGTGTCAATAATTTGTCAGTGAGTAGTTTACTTCTGTATATGAAATGTCCATATGATGTATACGCCTTGGCATATAGGATCATTTGTGAAATATAAACTCCATGCGGGTGACTGTGGGATATTGCTACTTAAATGTGGAAAATTTACTATTGGAAAATTGTCGCGTTTGTCGTATATATTAGTTGCCAATTTCCTGTCTGTGTCTATAGTAAGTAAAATGTCCAGGTATGAAGCGTTTGCGCTTGATTCTGTTATATCGTTAGGTCTAGTTTTCTAGGGAAATATCGCATTGACATATGTATGAAAATTGTCATTATTAATTGACAAAAATGTCGTCGATATGTCTAAGTTTCAACTGTTTCTTCTCTTCATCTAGCAGTTTCTGAATGACGTCTGCTTCGTATGAATAAGGAACAGGTCGACCAATAAAGGTGCACAATTGGTTTCCATAGGAATGCCGACTGTTTGTTGAAAGACCACGTCTCCAAACATTACAAATACATTGTATATTAGAAATCCCAGCATCTTTTTATATCCACTTTAGTGTATTTATTTTAGAATCAGGGTGTTGTTGGACAAAATAAGTATCATGGTATCCAATCACTAGATATTTAAATTTTCGGGTACCACCTTTAGTTAAAAAGAACAGTTGTCTATAATGCTGAAAAATATCTCTCTTATTTTTTTAATGTGGAATTGTTGTGTAAAGAGTAGAGATGTATGTTTTGGTATTGTGAATTTGTAAAAATTGTGTGACTTCAAAATTTCTAAAAGTTGTTTAGAATTTTTAAGTATCTATATCTGATTTACACCGTTTCTGGAATAAGCAACTGTACAGTATTGCTGAAGTTTCTCCTTAACGACTGTCAATATCTTGGTAAGGAGTAAAGTTAAAGGTTTGATAGAACATTTTCTGGATCCTGCTATGTACCTCTATGGGGTTTTATGAAGTTTAGGTATCCAATACAAATATCGTAGCTCAAAATCAGTATCGTTTGTAGGTATATTAAAAGAGCATAATACGGACACGTGATTTTGAAGGATTTCGTCCTTTGAAAGTGATCTACGTTTGTATGTAGGATTACCAGAATCCCTATTAAACCTTAGGTCTTCTAAAATCAATTATAGTAATGTGCCTTACAAAAAAAAATCATATTGTATGCAAAACTTCATGAGTGAAGGTCATTAACGACTTTTGACCCGTCACCATTTATATGCCCTGACTTCCGTCACTATGAATGTTCCATTTAGGTCAAATATCCCTTTTTATGTAGGCTTCGTTTTAAAATCATTACTATAGAAACCATACGACTGATTCCCAATAACAATGTATTGACCGTGTTTTTTACAACAGTCGCAATGGTCTATCACAAGTTTAAATTGTATAATGCAATAGGAATACAGTTGAAATCACTGCTGCTGATCTTTCGTCTGATGAAAAATGTGTATGCCCAATTTACCATCCACCATTTGTGAAAACAATATTAATGTGGTTTCCTTGTTTTAACAATTCATACAAGTTATAAAACATTCCCATTGGATTCTACCGTAGATCTCGCCTTTTTCTGGCTTATTATATCCATTTTTCTGGTTAACCGGATCCATTTCCCATCATCTCATGTGGTTCTCGCACCGCGTCAACCACACAAAATGTTCCTGTTTAATGTTTTCAATGTATCTATATACATAAGAAGTAAAAGTCGGAAAGTAGAATTACATATATGAGAACAGTACGACTCTGATAAGTTGATCTACATTTCCCATTTAAATGATTTTGTTTAACCAAATTACTATAAAAATTCTATAAAGGTAGAAACTTTCGCTCGGTTCTTCAGAAATAAGTAGAAATACATATTGAATATAGTACCGGTCTCAACATGAAAAACAATTGTGAATATGTGAATCCAAAACGGAGTGAGACCAGGTGTCTGGAAGGAGACAACGTCCCCTGCTAATGTAATCTATATAACTCTAACAAATTGTCTGACGATCATCTGCATAAAACTATTCAACCCTAAATGACTTTCGTCTTAGAATCAATTTTATTCATTGTAGAAGAAAATAATATAGGGGCACGTCTGTTTTATTTTCCTCGTAAAGTTTATTGAAAAATCTTCAATTAGACATTAGCTATCAGGCGCTTGCGTATATAAGGGTATAAGAGAGAATATGAAAAACATCGCTGATGTCTTAGATTAATTTCCTAACGTTATTACGAGTGTTTCAACAGTATATATAAACAAATCAGAGAGAGAGAGAGAGAGAGAGAGAGAGAGAGAGAGAGAGAGAGAGAGAGAGAGAGAGAGAGAGAGAGAGAGAGAGAGAGAGAGAGAGAGAGAGAGAGAGAGAGAATGATTTTAGGGTGTGTATACAAAAAACTCAGATACTAAGGTATAAATCATTAGGATGTCCATGATATAGGTATAAATCTGGTAAAAATAACACGGACCTTTTATAATCAAGAGGTGGGATCAGGTACCATGGAGGAGTAAGCATCCCCTGTTGACCAGTCACACCCGCCGTGAGTCCACAGTCAAATTAAAATGAAATACGTGAGTCTTCGTCATAATTGGCACAGACGTCTCAACAACCGTCATTGGACAGGTAACTAAACATTTCACTTAGTGAAACAGAGTAGTCGCAAACAAGACTATCATACCGACCGTAAAATTTGCGGAACGTTGTATCATGCAATAACCTTACAACTTCATATAAATGTTATGATGCCAAATAAAATGATCATGTGAAAGACAATCGTCTCTGCCAATAAGGTGTAGGCTACACTACAAGTATACACTTTCTGTTTAAGAGTTCTTCATTTTATAGACAGAAACGATGGTCTTCAGCATGTGGTTTGACCTTTCTGGAAAACTTTAACCTGATCTTTTTTTTTTAATTTTACTTAAATATAATCACTATATCATATAATATGATACCATATTTCACATATTATCTGATATCTCTCGGAATTAGATGTCATTTTTATTGTTAAGTACACAACAACAATGAAAACAATATATTGTAGTCAGGAAATAGAAAATTTATTAGTTGAATCATATCTGATCAAGGTCACTTTTATACTTGTAATGACTGTCAACATTGACACACAAAGCCAAAGACATAACAATGAAAGCCAAGAATTGATGAGATAATCAGTAATAAGGAACAGGAAATTTCATTGTACTCCGCGGAGTCCAGAGTTTCGTCTTAATTATGACAATCATTTATAAACGTTGACGTTTTCTTACATAAGCATAGTATTTACCATACACAAGTATATAGGGAACAGGGTTGGTGTACATTCGTATTTGAGACAGTTCACTGTAAGGTGTTTCGACCTTCGTATTTTTAAAAACGACTTCATTTATTGATACCTTATGAAGAAAGTGAGTGTAGCAGTATTTCAGCAGATGTTCCAAATATAGAGATAATCATTACATAGGGAATTCAAACTTGCTTTATTTAATATAAACAAGTCAAAACAAATTTGTTGTATTTTACATAATTCAGAAGTCAATACTGACATTCAAATTCCCACAATGCAATATATATTAAATTATTGTAACACCTTGGTGCAACGAGAGGGAAATAGCATAACTCGTTTGCACATTCATAATAAACCCCTATGGATACAGCTAATATCAATGTTTTGTCTACCAAATTCACTCATGCCCCATTAAGGGCGGCAAAACTCATTACATGCTTTATTCCAGTCAAAAAGTTGTATATGAAGATTACGTGATCATTTATTTTGTTGAGTGTAATCTGTCCTTTAACTTAAGGTCCTAATTGTTTATATTATAATGCAAGAATACTTCAAATGAAAACAACAACGACAGAAACAAAAACAACAACAACAGAAAAAACAACGACAATGATGATGATGATGATGATGATGATGATGATGATGATGATGCAAGGATAATTTGTGCCTATATCGCTCAGCAGATTGGCATATCTACACACGTAAAATCCACTTTATTAAGAAATGATGGGTACAATATAGCGAAAAGCAGAGCATAAGCAGTTAAACGAGAGTATATTCTAACAGGGATATCTAATCATTTCATTGAAAAAATGAAAATGATAGAGGTTCGGTTAAATGGTTTTTTCTCTAACTGTGATATTTATTTTATATAAACCAAATCCTAACATGGCCCCTATGTTCGATGTACAGCAGTCGTATTAGCAAATATGCGAACATTTAAATAACAAATCTGAAAGTACATTCTTTATACAAAAGCCGATGGTTTCTTCCCAGTTACAGTTAACTGGGTTCTCTCCTTCACCATTACTGCTGGCCGCCACCATATGAAATTGCTGAGTCTGCCGTTAAACATTCTTCAATGTTAAAATTCAAATATACAAAGTTGGAAATCATTCGGCAATGCCTAAGAAGATTTTCGTAATAGTCTAGAACTGACAGGTGAGGAACGCAAATTGACGGTAATATAAGCTCATTATATAACTATATTAGATAAAAAACCAATGATAAACTAAATGAATATATAGAAACCACAGGTACCAAAGTATTGTAAATTGGATAAACACGGACCTTGAGAAATCTTGAGATGGCACCAGGTGCCATGGGGAGTAAGCATTTACTATTGACCGATGAAACGATAATGACATTAAACAATAATTGATCTGGTCTGGCTTAGTCGGCAGCGCGCTCGACTTTTGATCGCCTGTTCAAGTCCAGCCGGTGGCATATCGGTTTCCTGTCCTTCGGATGAGACAGTAAAAACCGAGGTCCCGTGTCACAGTTAATGGTGCACGTTAAAGAACCCTCACTGCTCAATAGCCGTAAGTGCCGAGCATAGGCCAAAATTTTTAGCAAGACCGCTGTATCGACCATAAAACTTCTTTAGTGTCGATTCAACGCGTTCAACAAGGAGACTCAAAGTCCTACTTACTACATGTAAGCAAAATGTCGTTTAAATTGCAATGTTTTATGTTTTATCATAATGGTGTACAAATCAATTAATGGAGCAAGTTAACGCATAAACGTTAAAAACGGTTACAAAGACAAGGGGGGATATTGCATTTAAACTTCGTGCGTAAGTGTAGTGTCGAGAATTGAAAACATTAACAGAAAAACATACGTGAAACAAATTAGTCTTCAATCAAATAATAAAGCCCATATCGGCAATTTGTGAAAACAATTAAATAAAATAAATGAACACGATTACCAATTACGACTACTTTAAGTATTCTTCGGGGGTCGTAAAACTGAAATGTTATATACTGCGTAAAACATTTCAATGTTTTACCATCACCAAACGTAAACAAATTAATCAAAATCTGAATATATAATATATAATAAAGTAATAACAGAATACAACAAATATAGCGCATCTGTGTTTTCTCTCAATATTTTCTGATGATAAAAACAAAAATACCAATATCATAGATACAATTATATGGAATAACCTAGATCTAAAGAGGTTTTTTTCAACTGTTACATTCCGATAATATATCACATATCATAAAGTATTATTATTATGCTTAGCAATGCTAATTCTGTCATTCCTCAGATTTTTATCAAAATTTCAAAGGTATTAAAAATTTTTAAAAAGATAAATTTCGTTTACATTGTCAAAAAAGAAGTTTCAGTATGTGATTTAGAAATTATTGAGACAGACTACACTTTGTATTCCGAAAATTTAGTCAAAAGCGATAATAAAAACATATTTTGAATTATATTTTTAATCAATTACGGCATTTGAGGAATCTATCTCAAAGCGCAAACCTAACACGACAAGGGAAGTTGCCTCACGTCACAGTATTGTGACGTCATCATAACGCATCATAGTATGTCACAGTAACACTTAGTTACAAT
Organism: Atrina japonica; assembly: GCA_030159075.1. Lineage (NCBI taxonomy): Eukaryota > Metazoa > Mollusca > Bivalvia > Pterioida > Pinnidae > Atrina > Atrina japonica. Next base: position 865,078 of record BROG01000189.1, on the reverse strand, counting down.
CAATACATCCTTCTGAAGATTGTTTTAGACATGAAAGCGCTAGTGGAAACAAAAACATTTTATTGAACAATTTAGATCTACTTCGCCGTGGATAATTTTATGAACTTTATATATATATATATATATATATATATATATATATATATATATATATATATATATATATATATATATATATATATATATATATATATATATATATATATATATATATATATATATATTCTAAAGATTAACAATACGGTATCTGAGATTTTGTCTGATACAACTTTCTTTTTAGAAAACTTGTTTAAAACTATAGCTCAAGTGATGAAGTGTAATTGACAGAAACGACCGTCTTGAGCATTATAACTTTGGCATTATGTTTATGACATTACATATCAGTATCTCCATCATACTTTTGTCAGTGGGTCTCCAGCGACCTAACGTCTAGGGTAAACAATGGCGGTTGTAAATGCATTTTATACTTTGATGTCGATTATGATAGATAAATCATTCAAGTATGCTAAAATTTAACTGAATTATTATCAAATGAACACTAAAATCACTATAGTAACGAAAATATTAATGTCGATTACAAAAAACCGACAAGCATCGTTTTCCAAAAGCAATATAAAAGTTTTAGACACGGATAGAAAACATCATTTACCGATCGATCGCAGATTTTTCGGGACACAAAAGATACATTCAATATAGTGAGTTAGTTTTCCTCATTCGACGTCATTGACTAGTTACTGAATCATAGAAAATATCATCGATCTTAATCATTGACCCGATTTTGTACTTTTGTTAGCTGAAAATTCATACGAATTAATGTAATAAAAATGCATACAAATACTCAAGGCAATCTGCGATGATTTGTCAATAATACATCGTAAGCACTTAAGTGAGCATCTACTGTGCTCCTTCATTAGCCGAGCTGATCCTTTATTCATTTGGACTCCAAACATCATTCAGAACTCTCTAGGCCAGAGGACGGAAATGCTAATGGTGACTTTTAAATTGATATAGAGATTGATCAAACTTGATAAAAAATTACCGATCAGTTATAAGTCAATTGCTAATTGTAACTGAAGTTGATATAAAAAAGATGCTGGAATTTCTAATAGACACTATATTTGTAACGTGGTACTCTTTTATTGGCTGACCTGTTCCTTTATTCATACGAATCGACTTCATTCAAAAACTGCTTAATCAAAAGAAGAAAAAGCTAGCGGTGTCCTTAAATTTGACTTGTAGATTAATTGACAACGTTTTGTCGATTAATAATGACAATTTTCACATATTACAGCGAACTAAAAATTAAAGACACAATAGAATCAAGCGAGCACGCTTCATACTTAGACATTTTACCTACTATAGACACATACGGGGGATGAACATTTCAGCTTGACGCGACGATTTCGGCTTTCCCTTCGTAAATTTCCCACATTTAAGAAGTAATATCCCACAATCATCCGCATTTGGAGTTTATATTTGACAAATGATCAGGACGTGTCTAATATATGAACATTTCATATACAGAGGTAAACTACTAACTAACAAATTATTGACACAGGCTAGGGATATCGAAAACCGCGTTTGATGTCTACGTTACACAAATTTTACGTCTTCTTCGCGATTGCTCTATTTCCCTAAGTGAAATATTCAGCTGTCTGTTCGATCGCGGTTGTACCAATTGTTACGAGGATTCGTTTATCACGTATTATATTTATATTTGACTGTGGACTCACGGCGGGTGTGACCGGTCGACAGGGGATGCTTCCTCCTCCATGGCAGCTGGCACCACCTTTTGATTTCCAGAGGTCCGTGTTTGTCCATTTTTTACCAGATTTGTACCTATATCCTGGACATCCTAAAGATTTATATTTCGGTATCGGAGATTTTTTATACTGAATAATTTACATTGTTGTTAACAGTTGAATATCTGCCCCACGCTCATTAGGAAACCATCATTATTTCTTGCAATTAGTAAAAAGAATAGATAGTGTTTATTGTGTATCAATGTGTTTGTTGTGTTTTTTGGTTTGCTTTATTTCTATTGTTGTTTTTTCTTGCGTTTGTGCTAGAAGCTGGGGGTTAAATTAGAAAAAATATAAATATAACACCAAAGTTATACTGCTCAAGACGATCGTTTCTGTCAACTAGACAGATTACCAATTTAAGATAGATTTTCTAAAGGAAAGGGGGATAATACAAGGCCAAATAATGATTTAAATGCCAAATCTGAACCGTCTAAAAGTAACCACTGTAAAAAGATGACCTTCTTAGCTTTTGAATAATTTAGAATTTAAATGGTGTTATCAGTGCCAAATATTACTTTAGTATAATATTATTAGCTGGTACCGAAATGTCAGGAATAGAAAATGCATGATGACCTCGACCTGACATCATAAACCGGAATTACTTAAGTCTAAAATATCTACTCAACCCTGGCTAATCCTGCAGTTTGCTTGGCTGAGGTCATGTTGGGGATGTCTTTAAACTTGAGTCAATTCTCAAGTTTTATGCTGCCAGATATAGAAGGATTCTTGTAATAAGAAAGAGGTCTTACTTTATTTGTTGATGTCTAAAAATTAACATTTTATGGTGCTAGACCCATAGACACAGAATAAAGGAATATAATAAAGAAGATATCTTACTATTTATTGATGTCTAAAATCGAACGTTTTCTGAAGCGGATATGATTAAACTCTTAGAAAATGGTTCACTAAAAGGTTTGTTTACTACCATGTAAACGTTTGCGTGTATTTTTGCGCCTACTTGATCAATATCGAAAATACAATCTTACTTTACATTATCCTCTTGTAGATTAAATGTAGCTTGGTTTAATGTACAAACAGATTACATGCATTGTGTAAGGATAAAATCATTTGGATTCCACAATGCTTCAACTGCCCTCTTGAAATACATGAACGCTGAAACCTCTGTGCCGATACATACATCTGGTCCTCAATACAAACAATGTATTTCCCCGAGTAGAAATCTATATATTCAGATATCCAGAAGATAATTAATTTGTCTTGTATATATGAACTCATCTGCTCAATCCAAATTAGATTACGATTTAATAATATGAGGTTTTACATAAATTTACACTAATAAATAAGATACCTTTCATCACGAACATTTTTCATTCGTATGTGCGCGTTATTGTGGATTGAGAGTCTAATTTACGAATCAATTTGTTTCCTTAGAATTATTGTAAACCGATTACTGATGTACTGTGAAGACCGCGTGACCTCACAAAATGCACGAAAGATAGAAATTATTGTAATACATCCCCAAGGATATACAGATGCTGTGTTATGTTGTATATTTATTTCATATTATTGCTATCTATAGTATGTCATATTATAAGGGCATATGTAATGCATGCCAAAATAACATTAATGAGTCTAACTTGTTTTTCTACAGATAATTTAATCTGCTTCGCCAAAATCGCCTTTAAGAGTTAAACCTTGATTCCTTCCAATAAACTAGGTTTAACTGTGAAAACTAGATTTAACTCATAAATGATATTAAGTTTTTTCTCAGATAGACCTACTTTTTTCTCCACTTTACACGAATTAATGACAAAACCGAGGAACAATAGAGAAAAACAAGGATAAACTTCGACGAGAAAAATTAAACAGATCGATATGTTGCGGTGAAAATGTCACCGCATGGCGTATCTCGCTACCAGTACGAAGAAGTCTGATTTTACCAAAACAACTTAAATTTTTGACAGAATTTCGGTCTAATGTATGTGCTGTTCAACAAGATTTAATCGTAATATCCGGGTTTTTTTCGTCCACCATGCTTTGAGCATTGCAAATTAACTTTCGGTAACTTTTTACGAAGATTACCGAGTGACCAATAAACAAGTGCTCTTTGCACTTATTATACATTCTATTCTTATTCTTCGTTGCCTTTATTTCGTACATCAATATTTCATACCTAAATCAGGCAAAGTTTGTCTTTTTCGTTGTTTCAAAACATTCGTTTCTTAAAACTATCCACGTGCCGGGTATATCGGGTGATCTCGATCCATTTTTAACTCATCCCATCGCATATTCGACTTTATTATTCTTGACACATATAGATCTACCCAGGTAAAGTGGCTCATCCGGGTTAAGTCTAAATCCCCCAAAATACGGTCTACTTTCCAAAAATAGGTTGTACAGCTAAAACACAATGCCTTGCACGGACTCCATGCATTACCGAATCTCTAATACTTTTGTGACGACAATTAGCTTGTCACCCCTGTTATGCTTTGATTTAGACTCGTTGTGTTTGTAAACATGTGCCAGTTTACCTTGGTAGACCTATATGATCATTAACTGCCCAACTCCACTGGACATGGTGGCACGATTGTAAAACATGAGGTACACATACTTTTCACAGTTATATTGTTTTTTATTGTGTCAACGTCAGCATTCAAGGCATCATTAAAGATCGGAAAATTTTCTTATAGTGACCTGATATATTTATTCATATATTCATCTGATTTTCTTCAGGTATTTATAATAGCGTTGAAAAGCATGTATTTTACATAAAACATGCACTTTCCAATAAAAATCACGTCCTGTATTATAAAAAAATATATAAAACACATAATAATTGGCCGACTTTAACAAAGTCCGAGCGCGTAAAGGACCGAGACCCCTGACCGAATTTTGAAGTACATTTGATATGGCGAAAGAGTTTATCTGAAAGGTCATTGCATACGGAAATACAGCTGGATGTTTTAAGGTACGAGAAAACTTAAATTTTAATAAAACAAATAACTCAGAAAAGATGCTTTTTTACAAAGTTTTACGTGTTTGATAATGTATTTGAACACACATTTTATCATATTATCGACTATATGTCAGGGGTAAAAAAATAAGCATTGTGACAGCTTATATCACATTAACTAATTAACTGGTATAGAACTTTAAAAAACGACGAAAGTGTATGCGATTAAACATTAAGTGTATTGTTATAGAAGTGATAAAAATATATTTTGGAACATAACTCCCCGGCATATGACTTTATCTGTGCCAAAATCATGCGAAAAACTCAGTTTTACTCATTAATATTATTTTGGTTTGCAA